>KK113897.1:0-21290 GCA_000611955.2 Stegodyphus mimosarum
ATTGCTCTGTGAGCAAAGTTTAATTAGATTTCTATTTTAGTTTTAAAATTATTTGATAGTTAAGTTCGACCCAAGTGCGGTCTTTTACTTTATCTCTCCCGAGTTGGGAAGTGTGTAAATAATAGTGATTTAATAAAAGAGGATTTCAAATCCCTTTCAAGTGCAGTTATTCGCCAATACAGGATCTACACCAGAAAAAGCTTACATTTTATCAGCTCACTGTTCCAGTTCAGAACTTGACACTTGAGGATAAGAACCCTATTACAGACTTTACTATGTTTCCTAAAATGATGCACAGAACACTCAGTCCACAGACTTTACTATGTTTCCTAAAATGATGCACAGAACACTCAGTCCTGATGGGGGCGCCCGAACTAAAAGAAGAGGATGGCCTCAACGACAAGAAGACGAAGCCAGTTCGTTTCTCAGAATCCTGAGATAGCACCTCCTGGCATAAAAAGTGGAGCGCCGTGCTTTTTACAGATAAGTCCATATTAAGCCTGGACACTGATTCTTGGCATACCTGTATCTGGAGAGAGTTTGGAACACGAAACCATTGTCTCTTATCAGGAAAAAGAATCATTACATACAGCGTGAAGGTGTAATGTTTTGAGCACACATTATGTCGGACGGCAGCACATGCTTACAAGTGTTTGACAAAGACTGAACTGCTATGAGATATAGACAGGAGATCTTAAGTTCTGTATTCGAGATTTCAGGGGCGCAACTGGTCCTGGGTTCCTGTTAATGGAGGACAACGCTTGTCCACATAGGGCTCAGCTGGTCAGCTATTACCCGGAAAGTGAGGTTATTCGCCGCATGGATTAGCCAGCCAGATCTCCTGATCTTAACCCTACACAAAATGTTTGAATTGGCCTTCGAAGGGCAATTTCATTTCGCCATCCGCTTCGGAGAATCATCTTGGAGTTGAAGACATTCTCACTCTAGGCGTGGGATAGAGTCCCACAGGGATTCCTCAACTGTCATCTGTACAATATGCTAACAGGCACGCTACCCGTCAAAGGAAACCATACCCCATATTATAAAGATTACTTATATTTAATTCAATATTAGATTATACATTTTGCACATACCTGCTCTATGAGCTCTACTGATAATCATGCATGCATAAAATGGTACATTTCTTTCTCTATTACAAATGTATACTCATACGAAATAACATTAGAATTTCTCCATTATTTTTTCGGAAGTCCAAGATAATGAGCAAATGCTCTTAATTTTGCTCATGAATGTGTATTATGCAGTAATGCGTACTGAATTACAGTACAGTGAGTGAGTGAGCGCCACCAAGGAAGATCACTGACATGTCCTTAGCCTCACAATGTGTTATCGTCCTGGCAGCAACCATCTACTTTCTGCTCCACCCTGCCCTGGGAACGCAGCTGAATAGACAGCTAAGGGCCTCAGAAAGTCTACATGTGAGATTGGATGTTGCTGTTCAGGAAAAGAGTATCATGTTAGGAACTACTCAAAATTGAGCAAAGAAGCAATCAAAAGATTGTTAAGAATCGTTGTTAGAATAAAACAGAATCTTGTATTAGATAAAGTAATGAAAGGAGGACCTACCTGAAAAATTAATTAAAAAAAAGATTTAAAGCAAAACGTCCTATCGCCCAAACGTAAACTAACGCAGCAGATTACTTTCAATGTGCTTGATTCTTATGTAAAACATTTAAAAGCTTGTGTCACTGTTACCACTAAGATAACAAATTCAGCATAATTTAGTTCTTTGCGCAAACTTAAACTGAAGTTGCTTTACGAACTGAACCATGCATCTACATTTCCTTTCGTATTACTTGCAGATAGGATAATACATACATATAACTGAATATTAAAGTAAAAAAAGACATGATACTGACTGCAGAAATGCAGAAAGCTGCATACATAACACTTAAATAATGTTAATAACTGCATATATAACACTTAAATAATGCATGAAAACTAGAACTGATAAATATAATGCATAAAACCGATCATTAAGTAATGCTAAGTAGTCTAAATTCTTGCCAAGTACGAATTAACTTTCATAGTACATGCACAGAAGTAATACACACTTGAGTACATTAAAGTGCCTTGAGTAAATTCACTTGAGTACATTAAAGTGAACATAAACAGAAAAGTGTAGCGTAATACTATATTCAGTAGAACTGATATCTGATTCCTAAACCTTGAACGCATAACGCTGAGCTGTTATTATCACTAACAAAACAGACTTTGTCTAAATTAATTCCATAGTTACTTTTATCATCTTAGTACAGGCCCATAATTTATAACCATATAGTAAACTATATATTGGTTTTAATTTCGGTCTGAAGAGTAATGTGCAAATTCTATTAATTTTGACACAAATCTAGGTACAGGTACCAAATGTCGCGAAACGTTCGCCACGTTTGGCGACTTTTGTTGCAAAATTCGGCAACAATATTTAGTCGCGAGAAAAGCGCCAATTTGGCGCTATCTCACTAATTTGGAGAGACAGCCATTTATCTCAGTGTTAAATGGACTTATCCCTGTAACCCTCTTTTTCCGGCGATGCTTCCCAATCCTGAGGCCTTTCATGTTGCGATGTAAGGTTTATCCGAATTTTATAACAGTTATATTAAGTTTATGCACCTTCCCTACATCTGCTTGTTTCAGCTTACAATTTCCTACCAGAATATGTATTTTCAGAAACGCGGTTAATGCAAATGAGTAAGAACGGTATTTAAGTCGATGTTTCACTGACATCGTTAGAGAGCCCAAGTTCCTGCTACGCTCGGCCGTACTTTAGGTTCTTGATTAGCTTCGCCGACTTAATTGAGATTTAGTGGCCAACTACTTAGAATCTTCATAGCTTCGGCTACATCTTTTAGTTAAGTCTTAGTTAAGTTTTAATTCTTATTAATTTACGTTCAAGCCCAAGTGATGTCTTTGCTGTACGCTCCGAGACAGGAGCTGGCTGTGTCATATTTAGTTTGAGGAATAAAGGGTAATTAACCATTCTTGAGTCTTACGCCTCTGTTCACACACTCAAGCGATTATTCACTTATTAGTTTAAGGGGTTTCTAATATTGAACTGGGAAATAAAAGTGTGAAACTCCACAACATTATATAAAATATACTAGAATTTACTTATAATTTCGTTAAAATTTTTACATATATAAAAATTCGTAACACAGGCAGTTTTTTTCATGAACTTGCATTTACTGCATAATTTATTTATTTTCTGAGCTATTCGGAAAAAAAAAAACGTTGTCGTTCGTTTTACCGATCCTAGCAACCTAAGGAAAAAAGAACGAAAGTACGTAATAACAAGTAATCGCCATAATGAAAATAAGCGTTATCATTCGTAAGAATGGTTTGCAATTTTAATTACAATGGAACAATTTTTCTAATGAGCAAATATTACAGTGAACGTGAAATGCATATAAAATAGAATGTAAACTCGAAAAGCAGATATTATATTTAATTAAAAATGTATTTGCCCAGTATGGAAAAAGGAAAAAAACACTAATTTCTTTTGCCCTCAAATGGGAAAAAAACTCACCTTCATAATATCATCAAGTGAAAGAAATATGATGAAAAAAAAGCAGATTTGTCTTCCAGTTTCTTTGTTTCTCGCCCAGAGAACAATACCTTAATCCTACGTACCTGATATATAGACCATTAACCATTAAATCTCTATTTCATTTGTTTGGATAACGTACGATATTCTTCCCTTTCTGAAATGCAGTTTTTTAAATCTTAATGTACTATTTTGGAATTAAAAGCAATCTAATCTTAGACAAATTTTAAGTTATACTACCCATGCTACTCAGTCTGTAACTCAGCAGTTATGGAAAGTAAATTTTAAGTTAATCATGCATTTAATTATAATTACTTTTACTCTGTTATTTTGGGAATAAATTCTCGCAGAATAGGATTTTCGCTCTCTTTCTGACGAAGTCGCCCAACGGTGAGCGGGGCTTCGGCCCGCCCTCTTTCCGTAATGGAGTTCGCGAAGGTACGACGCTGTGGTACCTCTATAAAAAAGCACGAGATGAATCTGCTTGTTCTGTGAAATCTACATGACCTTAACAGTTTTTCGGCGAGGTAGACATCTTCACCATTTGTATGTTTATCGAGTGTTTTACCTTTCTGATATTTTTGCATGTTTCGCTCGTCGTAATTGAAAACACGAGGGCATGATTGCTACAAGATTTCTACAGACGTGATTGCCACAACAAGTGTGACATGTCTGCACGAGGCTAGAATGATCGAGCTGCCTACCGATGTTAATACTACATCAACAAATCTCTGTTACAAAAAATAATCGGATCATCGTGAATAGTACAGCATCAAAAGTGAAAGTGTGAGACAAATAAAACTTCCGGAAAGGAATTGCGAACGATGTCATCAGATTAACGTCGAATGTAGTTTCATGCACGTGATGGTTGCGCAACTAGTTGATGTAATAATAATATCCTTATATGTGTATTAATCAAGACGACTAAATTTATTCATAAGTATTGGGCGCACGTGACTCTCTTTTTGACACTCAGAAAGTGTCTCTGTAGTATTAATTACACAGCACCACTGAATGGTGCCTCACCACGACAAGTGGTAATGGCGCAGAGATCAGGTGAAGGTGCGGTGTTACACAGATGCGTGTTGGTCCGGCGAGTTTTGATCCCAGGCGAAAACGTGATCAGTTAGAAGGATCTGGTCGATTAAAAGATTCGTTCAGGGTCACGTTGTATTTGGTGAAAAATGGTCGGTATTACAATTTTTAGAAGAAACTGAGACACATTTTCTGTTGTACGCTGGGACGAAATCGCAGAAGGTAGTGATAGTCACATCAGTACTAAAACAGGAAGCTAGGTATAAATTTAAGCTAGCAAGAACAAGTATAAATTTATTGGAGAAGCGTTGCTATGCCTTGTAGATGCACGTTATTCACACGAGCTTTCAAACAAGCTCTGATGAAGGCATTCCCGCCAGGAAAAAGTAGATTGAAGTTCGAAACAGAGTTCCATAGTCAATTTCAAATAATTGCAAGCTAAGGAATTAACGAGGTTTATAAGAAGAAAAGTGGAACATTGTAAGTTATTTTGTGGGAATAATCAAGAGAGTAAGATCTTGGAGATAGTTGTCTTGCGACTGTTGCCAAACGTATAGGGCTTTAGCGAAGTGAGTCTCAAACATTTAATGATTTGTTTCAATCAGCAACTAAATACGAATGTACACGTAATGAGGTTGAATATAGTAAGGCACGAGCTGTTTTTTGCAAAATGGATATTGGGTTGGCAGACAAGGTCAACAATTTCTACCAAGGCAGAAAAATGGTAGAATTCGGAACGAGTGTGAAAGAAAATCGTGACAGCGAGATTTTTGAGGGAAAAAACTACGTATAAGTAGGATCACAGTAAAGATTTAAACTAAAACGGGGCGCATGAAAGGTAGGTCTTGTTTCGCAAGTCAATTACAATCTTCTCAGATAGCGGTGAATACTACTGAACTTAAGAACGTTGTGTTTTCATTCTTGCAGCTCGAACTCTATAATGTACCAAAAAGAGCTATGCTGTATAGTGGCAATGAAAAACGTCTGCTATCTGTCAGATGTTTTTCAAATACAGTGGGTACTCCTTAATACAATACCATCCTTTCCGACCTTATTTAATTTTATGAAGAGTTGAGTTTTATACGCGGTTTTGGGTCCAACCCGGGATTTCGTTTCGATTAGAGATAAAATGTTGGATATTTTTTTAAAAAACAGACTTATTTAATATAAGATTTCAATAAAATTTTATGAAGGAGATGTGCACATATCTGAACCTGTCTCTCCTTGCATACGACCCTCGTTATGAGATCAAAACTCTTTTTCGATTTGCTGTTTAATATGTAAGTCACAAACACATTTTTTTAATAAAACTTTCATCATTTTTTCAGTGGATGACAAAAGCCGTCTTAATTAAAAGAAGCGTAATTATTTCAATTACAAAGACGAATGCAATATGTAAGCATATCAAACTTTATTTAAAAAATTATACATTCGAGTTTGTTGCATACTTTAGCATAGTAGCTTTCACGTGGTCTCCAAGATACGGCATTGCTTGTAACTTTCTATATCTCCACCTTTAAATTCGAGTGTTATCAAAATTTTTAAGGTTTGTCCAGGATCTGCCACTGTTGCTACAGTATCGGAATTTCATCTTCAGTCTCACTTTCATTTTCCCTCATTCCTTTGTTTTCTCTGATAACTTCGATGACCTCTACATCGTTCTTTCCGTAGTGGATATTTTCATCAATTTCCAAATATTCGAGGAAGGTCTCATCATGCATTTCTTCATCATAAACCTTGTATTCTGGCATAATATTCCAGACATTGGTTTTGAATGGAAGCCGGATTTTTTAAAACAATTTGAAATTGTCTGTGGAGTTACTTCATACCACGTTTTAAAATAACATGTATGGCATCTAAGAGAGAAACCGACTAAACAATATCCTTAGAAGAACAAATTGCAACAGTAAGATAAATTTTATAAATGGCATTTGAACCACTTCCATCATGTAATGACTCTTGTGTGCTTTTATAAAACCCTGATTTAATGGCTAAAGAATGAAATTTATATTAGTAGGAAAGAAAACTAATTTTATATTCTACAACGACAGATCAGTTTGAGGCAGCGGGTTCGACCCAAAGCCGCGTATAAAACTCAACTCTTTATAAAATTAAATAAGGTCGGAAAGGATGGTATTGTATTAAGGAGTATCCACTGTATTTGAAAAATATCTGACAGATAGCAGACTTTTTTCATTGCCACTATACAGCATAGCTCATTTTGGTACATTATAGATTTCGAGCTGCAAGAATGAAAACTCAACGTTCTTAAGTTCAGTAGTATTCACCGCTATCTGAGAAGATTGTAATTAACTTGCGAAACAAGACCTACCTTTCATGCGCCCCGTTTTAGTTTAAATCTTTACTGTGATCCTACTTATACGTAGTTTTCTCCCTCAAAAATCTCGCTGTTACGATATCTAATAAAAACGACACTTTTTATTGCTGAAGTTCTTTATCCCAGTTCATAAGAAAATAACCTCATAAAAAATTTCGTAAAAAATTATTGCAATAAGTCACAGGCAAAGGCTTCATACTCTGCATATGACGAGGGTTTCTGCTTACACCGATGATTAATGGATTCGATTTAACTATTCTGTCCATATTATACGTTAATAACACAGTAACACATTGTATACAGCCAGCTGACGACTCACTTTCAAATATTAAAGTGTGCTGAGGTATGGCTTTTTAATAAAGACCAGCATCATCAGTGTTTGTGCTCATGCAGAAGTCCGGCTGAATTCTTTTCTATTTAATTATCAGTTTCGTTAGAGTCTGCATCTTGTTTCTGTCCGTGTAATTTTCTAATAACGATACTGTTTGTTTCTTTCTATCTTCTGAGACGTGCAACGGTAGGAACAAATTTCTCTTCCAGTATTTTTTCGAATTCTGTTGCTTTTTGATACAGGAGTTCTCGCGATATCCTGGCATTTCAAAACCACTCCAAGAGTGCAGTTTCTACATTGGTTTCTACGTCGTTACTTCGCTTCCGCTTTCTGGAGATATTTGCACTTGCTATCAGTTTATCTGAAATTGCCTCCCTTCTCTTCAACAACACACATAATGCAGATTGTGAAATTCAGAGTTGCCTCACGTTGGCTGCATTTTGGTAAAACATCATATTGCTTCATAAATTCTTCTTTATCGTTTAGGCTTAAGTTCTTGTATTTGGACATTTTGAGACACTACCAAACAACAAAAGTACGATGTGGATACAAACGAGCTGTGTGAGAAAAAAAAATATACAGATTTTCTCTCTTTTTTTTAATGTTTCCTCTTTCTCCCGACTGGTCTCAGCCAGTTCTGACAAACCTCTTGTGACCTCTCCCCCTCCCCCCATGATTGTTCCAGACAAGAAAATTCTAGCATTTACAACTCCAGAAGTAAAAATGAATAGACCTCGAATGAAATCACTGACCTTGAAACACAGATTTGGGGTTTTGTCAACTCCAGATAAAAAAAAATTCTAGCATTTGCACCTTCATGTGCGAGAGTTAATCGACTTCCAACAAAATCACTAAACTTGAAACACAAATTTCTGGTTTTGACTTCATAATTTTAAAAGCGATTTGATTTTTATAAGAGCTTTCCAAAGTACAGATTATTTGAAGTATAGGGTATTGAAGTTATAGCTGCACCTGGTGGACAATATTCAGTGCTAGTTAGCATGCAATTAAACATAAAAGTTAAAAATGAAACTCCCTCCAAATGTATTATTTTTAGTTTTAAAAGTCTTGCAAGTTGACGTTATTTCACAGATGGATTTTTTTTGCCGAAAACGTTAAGTCACAAATTAATTTTAATGATAGCACAATAACACTGGCAATGGAGGGAATAAATCGACATGATAGGGAAGATCTAATCCGTGTCACAGAGGGATTTTCCGATTTATTTAGCGATAATCCTAACCAAACACATGCTATACCAAAGCATAGAAACAGGCCAAAATATTTCTCGCAGATCGAAGCCTTACAGATAAAACAATTCACTACATACATACATACATACATACATACGCACTCAGGTACATACATACACACACACACAGATGTATAAGATAAATATTATATATGTATATTAAATTTATTTCTCTTCAATAACAATACACTAATACAATACACAATACACTTCATTAACAGAAGTCATTCAGTATAGATTGGGTAAATCTCTTTATTAAATTTGCCCTGAAATAAGAGCATGATCATTTGCCAGTTTTTCAGAATTCCCAATGTTCAAATAAATAATCTTTCACGGATTTATCTTCCTACATATTAGGCAAAATACGGTGACGAAAAACACTAACTTTTAACATAAAATAGTTTGGAAACATGAAAAATACTTGACGTTATAATCTCATGCATTTCCTTCTTTTTCTTAAAAGATTTTCCTGAAGGAATACAAATTGATTATTCAAAAGTATATGAAAGTTAATTATTCAAACTGGGTAGACATAAAGACTAAAAGATAAAAATTTTATGGAAGAAGTCTTAATCCTTGTGTTGACATTTTTAACTCATACAAATTGGAAGTAATCTTAGCATGTACCTATAAATTGTTCCATAGATAAAAATAATATTTTTCATTAAATTCTCTTTAAAGATTTTAATATAAGCTACTTTTCGATGTGCGCTAACTTTCGTTTCGTTTGAATATTGTTTACATGTGGATTAAAAAGTATAATGATAGTTTATTAGCCATACTCTAAACTAAATTTTACCTTAGAATAAATACATGAATGGTGATAAGAACAGAGTACAGTTCAGACAAAATTTATACACTATTGAATAGTCTTCTAACTTAAAGACCGTATAATATTTAAAAGATTTTAATTGCCTATTAATTGAGATTATGACAAAACTTTTCGCATATGGAAGAACATTACAATTAAACAGTGTTGCATAGGAAACAGAAAATTTCTATGCACGTTTTCAGAGTATTGGGCAATGTTGTCAGATCGTGCGAGTTTTTGTAAATTTGCCTATTTTGACAAATTTGTGCTACTATAACTTATGCCTAACCGATTTTGCGAATTTGTGGCTACTCCATCACTTCCTTGTATTACTGTTTGCTATCTTAAATTTTTTTAATGCATCATAAAATGCGCATATGTTAATACAATATCCATATTGAAATTAATTTGCAATAAGAAGTAATAATTTGTTTAGACTTAAATGAAACTTGATAACTGGGAAGCTTTCGATTCCAGCCCCCGAGCAGACGTGCATTCAATTTTCAACATTCGTCACCGGTGTTTGCACGTGTTTGATAATTTGCTGTTCAATATTATGGTGAACGAAAGGAGAATTCAGGTTAGAACTGGTGTGTTAATTTAGCTGTGGAAAATTCATCCCCTTTTAAAATAATACCTACGCTTGAGAACTGATTACAATAATGAAAATACATAAGGCAAAAACCTATTGCAAACTATGTAAATTTGAACTGAGCAGACATAAAAAAATAATCCGCCAACTAAAATGTGTTAGTAAAAATGTATTAACAATTCAGTGCACCGACAATGAATATTAAAACATTAATGAAAAAATAATAACGTAAATTAATTGAGAATTAATTAAAAGGAAAAATAGAGATTTAAATAATGGGAAGTCTATATATGGTTTAATTATTTCCTCAAAACTAGTGTGCACATAAAACCAGAAAGAATTGAATGAGAAACATTTCGATGACCTCGGAGTTCACGTGACTTGTATAACTAACGTAAACCAACAATACAGATGACATCAAATTTATTCCCAAATGTATCCTCAGAGTTAATTCTAATATAGATTCCTCAGGGTTTATTTTGAAATCGTGTGACTTGAAAATTTTCTTCAAAGTTAGTATAGCAAGAATTGAATGAGATATACTCCGATGGCCTCATAGATCACGTGATTTATATATACCTAATGTAAACACACAAGTTCATTCTTCCTCTTCTACTCTTGCGGAATATATCTCGCTATAGTCCGAAATTTATGACACACGGAGAGTGAATTTGTGATGACGTCAGAGGTTATAAGAGTTCACGTACATTACTCCATATCTGATAAATTCCGCGAAGATTCAAATTTCGAAGGTTTGGTTCGTAAGATACGATAATTAACAGTTTTTAATATTTTGATCTAAATTATGACTTCTTTTCCGTATTCCTCACCAGAACGCAAATTAGATTTGAGAGTATATAAGCTCAGGGTTTTGAATCTTGGATAGAGAAAATTTCTGGCTTTTGTGCTGCTCTTTTACAATTTTAGCCTTACCTAAAAGTGATTATTCGGGCTTTTGAATTCTCTCGCTTGCCGAGGTTTTAAACATTCTCGCCGCCAAAATATTGAGCCAGCTTAGAGCTTATTTTATTAAATGTGTAGTCTTGAATTATTTTATAACTGCAGGACTGACTTCCGCTTCCTGTTTAATAGCAACCCTATTGCTAATTAAAACTATTTTTAGTCTCCCAAAGAGCTTCTGCCATCTCTATGAGAGCTTTATTTCGAATTATTTAGATCTACCGCAAAGTCTTTTTACTGTCTTTTGCTGCTTTTCCCATGTATGTGGTATATATGTAAATGCAAGTTTTAATTTTTTTAATATTATATTTTTTTAAAGCAAATGTTCTTTTGCCTGGTAATGATATTAAATCGGCAAGAGTAATGTTGAATTTCCGAACAAGTTTTTAAAATATGGCCCGAAACTAAGTTTGCTCTCTAAAGTAACGTCAAGATACGTAGTTTCCTTTTTCCAGTTTCATCCTCAGATAGTACTGAGTGTTTTAGTTGGTTGGAAAATTTCATGTTATGTTTCACCGTTTTAGCAGATGCTAATATTTCTACGATAAAATTCAGCCTTGTTTAATTTTAATTGGATGTATCAGTCATAAATGTTAAACGTTGATGAGAAGTGCAAGTAAAACGCCTCACAGTAGTTTGACAGATATAGAACTGTCTCTCAGATTCCAAAGGAAATTATGCCGCAAGCAAATTACCTTTTTCTTTAGGAAACTAGGTCCACCAAAGGCCGAGCGGTAAAGTCATTGAACACTGGTAATTCGGTCCGAGGTTCAAATCCAGGTAAACGGGCTAGTTATATGGGCGTTTTCGTGGTTTTCCTCATGTCTAACGCGTATATGAGCCAGTTTCCCTTTGAATGGCCTTCACGAAAGCACCCCAACCCTTAAGCATATAACCCTCGAGTGCTTTGCTATAATCAAAATAAACCAAACCAAACCAAACTCTCGGAAACTAATCTGGGAATTTTCTAAATAATCCTACCTCAAACAAAGACTAAATCTGGCCACACAGTAAGACTTATTCTGTAAATTTCTGAACAGTTGAATACCACTAGGGGAACTCCTTAGAATTGTGAAAAGTACAGTATTGTTTGTTGAAAAGCCAAATATCAGAATAGTTAAAAGTTTTAAATCGACGGTGTTTCGTAGAAATGGGAAAGAAATATTATAAAATCTTGAATATAAATAAAATTAGATGAAATGAAATAAAAATATAATATAATTAAGATTCATTTCTACTTCAAAAAGAAGGAAAATTAAAATTTAATTTGGGTTAACCTTTTACGATCCTATTAAGTTTATACTTAGGTATCACGCTGCTCGGAAGTAATTTTCATTACACGGACAATACATAATGCGATTCTTTACTATGGGGGTTGAGAGCAGACATATGACTGGAAAGGTAAAAGATCTTTGATGGCCGAGATTAGACATACAGCCACAAAGGTTAATAGCTCTCATTCTTCATAGGAAAAAGTATTGCTTTATTTAAGAAACATAGCCGCCCAGGTGATATAATGGTTAGGGGAGTCGACTGCTATATCAAAGGACCCGGGTTCGAATCCTTCAGAAGGCATGGTTGTAACTATCCGTTCCTTCATAGGATGAAAAGGTGGCTCACCTATTAGGTGTCTGCATAATAAAGAGACCACTACTTTTGGCTTTAGTAGCGGCCAAGCCGAAGTCGGCTGAGGGCCCACCATTGAAAGCAAAATAGAATATATTAATGTATCATGATTATAAATTACTAAAAGTTTTGATCTCTCTTTTGAAGCAACAGAGTCTTTTAAATTGTATACATAAATTTTCCTTTGTCAAGAAAATGGTTATTTTTATGAAAAATTTGGAAAGATATATTTTCGCAATTTTTTCTCACGTTTCTTTAAAAATTCTTCAGTTAAAATGCTCTTATTTTGAGTTCTTAAAATTTTTTATATTTATATATGTTGAAAATTTTTATGCGCAATGAGAGTAAGTCTTAACAGCTCTGAAAGGCGTTACACATTAACCATTCAGCTTCTGATTTTCGGCTCTTGAAAACAGCAGTCTGAAAAGGTTTTTCTCATGAACATACCTATTTTAAATAAAGTTGAAAAATATACTTTTTTTAATCGGAATATCTAGATACCTATTTTAAGATAATTCTAAATTTTAAATACATTACATTTCTAGAATGCTTTGAAATATTTTATATTCTAAAAGACACTGGAAGAACATAATTTTCAAAGGAATTGTGAGCGAACCAAATAATATTACGAGAGAGGCATAAGTAGAAATTGACTCTGCAATACAAAATGGGATGCAAATACTTCATGCTTCAAGATTTACAATTTTAAATCTTTCATATTAATCTTCAAACGCTCTTTTCCCTGTATTTTTACTTCTTCTTCTTGACACATGCGCTGCCCAGCTAGTATAGTGGTTTGTGAAGCTACTTTCCATACTGATGGACCGGGTTCGAATCCCAGGGAAGTCATGGATCTTTGTAAGTGTATAGTATCTGCGCGACAAATAGGCATTTAAAATACACGACGAGTCGAAAGGCCTCTAAAGAGATTAGTGGTAGGAAACCCTCGGAACGCTCTCTGGAAATCTTTTATCTCAACATTGGGGCGAACTTCATAATTAATAGAAGATGTTAGTGTAGTTATATGTGAAACTGTTGTATTTTTCTGTATAATATAACATTAAAATCTAGAGAGATGATGCTATGCCCGAAAAGTAAGAACACAGGAGCAAGTCTACTTAACATTGAGTAAAAGGCTATCTCGCTAATTTGGCAAGATATCACCATGTTGGCAACCGTTTTGGTGACTAATTTTGGCCGCCAAATTGGAATTGCATTCGGCCGTCATATGCCTTCCAGTAATTTCGAGAAGCAGGGTGTACTAGAAATATCTTGGCGTCCTGTTGTAAATTATATCAGACTAGAGAGAGCGTCGCTTTTTAAGTTGTAGTTATGAGCTGTTAGTTCATACTCAGTTCGGAATACTGAGCTATCTCCTGGTTAGCTTCGCTCTTTAAATCAGCTGTGCATTGCATTGCGTTTAACATTCTTATCGGTTCGAATTGTAACTACTGATTATACTTTGTGATGTTATGAAGAGTTGTACTACTGTTTTTGTTAAAATTTCCAAAACTATGAACTGCTTCTTTTCATAAAATACATTTTATCAAGCTAGCATCGGTTCTGTGTGCCAGTAATATAAGAGATAACATGCTATGTGTTCCTCTTTTATTTCGTTCTTCAGAAATGATACATACTGTGTATCATTCCATATTTGATTTTTCAAGAGGTAAAACTAATAAAAACAGGAAAGACATACGCGATAAACACACTATTTTTGTTTTTGAATAAGATTGCAATAAAGTTTATATCTCTCAAATAAATATAATTTCATAAGCATTTAATAACTCACAATGCGCTAATTGATTCATCCGCAATGCATCCTCAATTACGAACCGCTGAATTAAAAAACGAATTCAACGAATTCAAGCAATTTCGACTGCACACGAAAAACGTATCATAAATGAAAATTTACTTAACAACGAATGCTTCATGCTGTGGGAATAATTTATTTAGTCACGTAAAGTTACTATATTTACCATGTAATTTTTTACTCATGAAAAGTGTTATTACACAATTTTATTAAGCAGTAATAACATAAATTTCTGTTATTCCCCTATTTAAACGTTATTGAGAAAATTACTGCTTTAGAATAATTGATGATAACTTTATGATATCCAAAATTTGAGTTTATGTTTCGTGAATTCTGTATAATTTATGATTTCACAAGGAGAAGGAAGAAACCATTTTCCTGTTCTCTAAAAACAAAGGAATTATAAAGATAAAAACAATTTAATTCCACTCTTGTTAAAAAAAAAGCTAATTGTTTATGCCAATATAAATCACTCTTTTCCTGTAGAAACTCTCAGGTGCTTTCAGAGTATGAAAAGATAATTCAAATCGCATAAATATTTCCGTTAGAACAGAAAAATATGCTTCGTTTTTTGAAATTAATAATGAGTTATTTATTGCAAACATTCCTGAAATTTCGTCTTTTACTGTTTCGAACTATCGAAAATATATGCTGTCTCCTAAGAGAGAGTTCTCTTTCGGGTTTAGTCAACATAATTTAAATTGTGTTTAAATGCATTATGAAAGCTATTTTGCGACAGAACTTCGTCAAAGCTTTTATTCTCTTTTTAAAAAGCTTCTCAGTTAGCTTTTATTTAATTGTTTTAAAGTAAATTAGATTTAGGGACATTTATCTGGCTTAGCTTATATGTAGCTGTATTGTTAGGATAAAGTAATTTTTACAGTCGCACTTGATTTAAATTGTAATCATAAAACTGAACTCGAAATGTCATTAGCGATATATTTTGTATAACTTGGCTTAGGTAGGACGAAGTTTTGATTTATTGTGACGTTGCCGTCTACTAGTATGAAGTTCATCTCCATTTTAAGCCATTTGATCTGCCATTTTTATAAATAATTACAAATAACAGTTAAATTTGTGCTACACCGTCAAGATATTAACTTTATTAAAATAAAACAATGACAATCTGAAAGGTTTCAAATTTAACGATTGCCCAAAAGGGTTTGTTAAGGTTTTATTTTGTTACTCTCTCGCTGAGTTCGCAGTCTACAGTTCTGTTGTTACACTCATTACTACTAACCCATTTTTTGTCTTTTTACTTTTATCTTTGAGCATCATTTTCTTCGCATTTATACCATACGCAACGCAACAGAAAAATTACAAAAAGTTTAAAAGCAGCATGGCAGTATACGTTATGCATTCCCTATGCAGCCTTAAGTGTTGGCATACATTTTTACTTCTTTTTTCAGTCTTTTCTCAGCTCATCGTATCAATGTTCAGTTTTTTTAGTAAGATGGCTTTACAAAACCTTTTTTTGTCTTTGTATTACTAACATTTTGTGTGTTTACTTTATTTATTAAATATCACGTTCTTGGCGCTTACGACACATAAAATTCGAGTCAAATGCAAAATCAAGAAATATTTAAAAACAGCATAGCTTTAGAATTTCCGACTGACAGTCTCGCGCGCTAGAGATATTACGTACAGTGTTACCACTGCTCGCTTTGAAATCGTTGAGTTCGTTAATCAGAAATTCATTTACAAAATCTGAAACAGATAATAAAATAAAGGCGAAATTCAAAATTTGGGCCTCTAGATGCCCATGTTCGGTTTGAGGGCTTACGTTATTCAAAATTTGATTGTCTTAGGTATCATCGGTTTTTCACTGTGTTAGAAACATACATTCCTGCAGATTCTTCGTTATTTACTTTGTTTAAATATGATAAATATCGATGATATTTGGTGGCAATGCGATTTAACGCAAAATGCCGTTTCTAGACAAATATCCAATTCGGGACTAACGTCCGTTTCGGGCTGACGAAATATTAACTGTGTTGATGGAAAAGTAATTTGATTTACCGCGGGTATAAAATTGAAGAGTGTTTCTGTAATACGTTAACTTGCATTGAAATCAAACATTTGCAAAAAGTGGAAAGTACCCCGTAACCGCGCGTTGGAATCCATATTATAACGCAAGAACTGTATGGTTTAACCCGTAGATACCCGTACCATATTCTGAAAATAACAATTGGAAACCCTGGGGAAGGAGGTAGATAAAGCACCTTCTCAGCCGGAATTGAATAAACAGTATTTCATTGTAATAATGCACATATAATATATGTGTATAAAATAAAATTCAAGATGATGATGTATAAAATAAAATTCAACGAGTCATGAGAAGATTAAAAATAATCTTTTTATTTAAACAAAAATTAAAATATAAAGGCAGTCTCTTGTGCTACAATTTCCACGACTTGTGTTGATGCAAAATAATAGAATAATCTAAATTAAATCAAACGTTGAAACGATCAAGAACCTCACAATTAGATACTACTAGAACCTGGTTCACTAACTCTACCGGAGCGTCAGAACTAAAGCGACCGCAGCGATAGAACTCAAAGCCAATATTTTCGGCTGTCAGAGCTGGAAGGAAATTAACAGCGTAGAGCGCACGTGATGCTAGAAGCACTCTCTATCTTAAAATACAAAACTTCAGGTTAAATACTCTCTACTTATTTGTGTTCAGGTAAGGAATACGAAAAGAAGAAGTTATGGTAAAAACTGAAATTATAAATAACTCTTTAGTTAAGATAAATCTCCTTGTACATCCGTTAAATTATTTTTGGCTTGTTAGCACTTTTTCCCAAGACTGGAAGTAGTTTATAATGACTTCTATAAAACTAGTCAATGTCTAGAAAAATTGTATTCGTGCTTAGTTTTACATTTGATGCTAATTTATACTGACTTCTATAAAACTAGACGATGTGGAGGAAAAATACAGTCCTGCTTAATTCCACATTTAATGCTAATTTATGTAAAATTTATTTCGCCACAAACGGTCCAGAGTTACATGAAGGTGTTCTTTAAACTTACTTTTCGAAACAGAATATTTCATCAACAACTCTGCTGCAGCTTTAGAACTGAGCTGCATTTGTTCAACTGCAGTTTGGATTAATTGCTGAATTTCATGTCAAGCTAGAAAATATACTTCCTTTATAGGAATTTTTAAAAATAATCTAGTAACATTTTCATTCATTTAAAAGAGAAGATGACTTTAGATCTTCAAATGTATAAAAAATTCTTCGTACTGCCGGCAGTAGGCTCAAACGCTTTAAACTGCTGTCAGAGAAAAATAATTAGTACTCATTTAATTATTATCAGCAGATTCTCGGATTTCCTTTTGTTGCGTGTTTCGGACTGCATACATATACTAAACATATTTTCGTATTTTAATTACTATTGTTAGGAAATGTCCAGGCGCGGTAAGATAGCTTCCCCGCAAAGCAGGTTCAGGGTTGCCTCATTTGACAAGAAATCGCCCATTTGGCGACAAAATTGACAATATGCTATAGACGTATGGAGAAGTGGAGATCTTTGGTTTTTGAGCATTCGAACATATAATGATCTACTGTTCCTGTTGAGCCACAGATGCAGTTGTCAGTATAATGGAAGCCAAAACGATGAAGATACGATATATATGGAGCTAAGTTATTGCATTATTTGACGTTATTAAATTCCTAAAGGGTTTTGGTAAGAGTAAGTATGTACGTCTGCCTGTATTGGCTCTTGATCAATTTGCATTCCATTGTGTTATCAAATCTTTTTCCAGTCTTGATTTTAAAAATGAAATAGGATTTGGAAGTGGAAAACATATTGGAATAGTATTATTGTTTGCGGCCTTTCTTGCTAATGTATACGCTATTCCGCTTCCGAATGTTCCTTTATGAACTCTTGTCCAGTGGAGTTTTGGTTTGTATTCTTTATGATAATCAGCAAGTAGGACTTGTATATCTTGGACTAGAGGTGATTTATTTTTACCTGTTACTGCTTATATCCTTAAAGCACTGCCAGAAATTATGATGCTGCCTATTGAACTCTTTTTTCTCAGTGTTACACTCTCTTTCCTCAGTGTAACGTCAAAGTTATGATACGGATTATCACTGTGTAGAGTCATTAGGTTGTTTCAAAGCAGGAGACGTGAAAAATGAGCAATGCCTTCGCCGGGAATCGAACCACAGACCTCTCGGTTACACGTCGCCTGTGCTGCCGCTACACCACGAAAGCATTCGGAGGTGGGAGAAATACCTTATAATGGGGTTTATACATCAGAATTTTTTCTGTTGTTGCACTGCTAGGTCGGCGTTCAGATGTTTTAACTGAACACCTCTTATGATACGGGGTAGATGTACAGCTGACAATAAAAAAGTAGTGAACTTAACATACGTAAAGAGTCACTTTTCCACCCTAAATGCAAGAAGTTATCTTCAGCCTTTGGATCAAAACATTACTGCAGTCATGAAGAGGACTTATCGCAAGCGACTTGTGACAGCTACAATTTCCGCTAGTGAAAAGTAGACGGGATCGCCAACTTAGAATGTGATTGATGAAATAAAAGCTATCGTCTCGCTCTGAAAATTCTTCTAATGACAACGCATACAGACTGGTTTTAGCAAAGCCTAACGATATAAGGGTACTAATCCGATTAACGAGGTAGACAATGGCTGCGACATCACTTCACCTAACGAATGGAATAGTTTAGAAGACGGTGAGAACCGTAATACTAATTTGTTAGTGTAGAGACGATGTTGCCACGTGTTCGCCAGTGGAATCTAATATACAAGCAGTTATGTCTGAGGTACAAGAAATATCATTAAAATAAAGTGAGGAGGATAATATCATTTCGCGCAACCGCCAGAAAATGTTAAAATGTTACATGCCTTGGACACAGTAGAACGTCTTGTTGCAACATCCGAATTGACAGCTGATTTTACAGTAGCTAGAAGTACAGTTGGTCTTGAATTTACCAGTCAGTTTCGTTCCCATCAGAGCAAACAACAGAAATGTTTGCCAAAAAATGATGTGTGAATGCATTTTTTCAAGTACAGTAATTAATATAGTACTGTAGTGTTTTCTGTGATTAAATGCATATCATATTATATGACTCACGTTATTATACACTGTGAATGGTTAATGTCTTTAAAACGTATTCTAAAAATAAGTTTGAGAGTCCAGTTAACATGAATTTTTTTAGTACGAACTCTTAATGTTTCGGTCCCTTGAAATTCCTGTCAAAGAGGGTTTACTGTATTTCATTATTTGCCATTAAATCTGATAAAGTCACAACTGTGATAAAATGGAAAGAAACACTATCACACAGTAACATGATTTAATGTGTGTTTTCTTCCAAGATCTGAAGTTTCTGTAGAACCTATAGATTTCATAGAATCTGTAGAACGGAATTTTATGTATCTATTTTCGTACAGAATCTGTATTCTGTAGAACCTGTAGATTATATAGTAGCTGTAGAACAGGATTTCATGAAGGTACTGTAGTTCAGAATCTGTATATTCTCTAGATCTGTAGATTTTGTAGAATCTGCGTATTTTGTAGAATCTGTGCAACAAGATTTCATGTGTCTATTTTCGCCCAGAATGCGTAGCCCTAGAACCCGTAGATCCTTCTATAGATAGATCTATAGAATCTGAAGTTTCTGTAGAAATTGTAGAACAGGATTTCATGTGTCTAGTTTCGTTCAGAATCTGTAGTTTCTGTAGAAGCCGTGTACCATACAGAATCTATAGAACAGGATTTCATGAGTCTATTTTCTTTCAGAATATGTAGATTCTGTAGAACCTGTAAGGAAGCTGCATATTTTGTAGAATCAAGATTTCATGTATCTATTTTTGTTCAGGATCTGCACATTCTGTAGAACCTGTAGAACAGGATTTCACACGTCTGTTTCTGTTCAAAATCTGTAGAAGAAAAGGTTTTGTAACATTTTAAAATAACCTTCTTCTTTTATTGTGTCTGTGAGTAGAGAGCGATCAAAAATACGAAAACACTTATCCATACGAAACAGTGACTTTTAATATGTTTTGGTTATTTTCCAAAACATATTAAAATTTACATTAAATTAATATTTGCCTAATAACCACTGCTACTATTATGATTAACGAAACGTTCTACACGAAATATTATAACCACCTCATCACTCCAAAAACGTTTTCCAACAGCTTTTGATAACAGTCATTAATGCAAGCAATATTTCATTAATTTAAACACTACAATAGGCTTAAAAAATTCCTACTCAACCGCTATTTCAGTAATGTCATTTAAAAATATTTTGAAAGCAATCTAGAGAAAGGTAATAGCATTCTTCTATGCAGAAAAATCAAATATACTGTTTTTAGTAAAGGATAAGTGAAAAGCTTTAATAAAGGACAGCTGTCAAAACTGTATGTATGAGGGCAGTATCTTTTAACAGCTTTAAGAAGATTATTGTTTTTGTCGTTAAAAATTGATAATTATTTCAATATATTACATCAGTCAATTGTTATCATACCTTAATACACAAGGAAAAGTGAAGTAGTAGTGGATGAGATGTACACAGTTGTTTCCAATCATAGCCATCTGTCGTGTTTGGTGAGAAAAAACATTGATTAAAGTTATGGTACAAGAATATTTTAACAAAGATTTCACACCTCTCTTTATGTCCATTTTCGTTTAGAATCTGTAATTTCTGTAGAAGCTGTACACCCTATAGAATCTATAGAACAGGATTTCATGAGTCTATTTTCTTTCAGAATATGTAGATTCTGTAGAACCTGTATAGAAGCTGCATATTTTGTACAATCTGCAGAACAAGATTTCATGTATCTATTTTCGTTCAGGATCTGTGCATTCTGTGGAACAGGAACATTCTGTGCAAAAGCTTTATTATAAGTTAAAATCAATTTCTTCTCGACGAGCTCATGAGAAACAAACCAGTAAAACAACTATTTTTCACTGCAGCAGCGAAAGCAATAAA
>KK113897.1:30614-97241 GCA_000611955.2 Stegodyphus mimosarum
CAAATGAATATATATATATATATATACCCACTCCCTTAGCCGGATTAATATTTTCTTACCTCACCTTTATCTTCGCAATTATTGGTCGTAGTCATATACTTCCAAACACAAGTGTTTAAATGAGGAAGGTATTCATGTTTTTGGCCACAACAAATTTAAAAAAATATAATTTTCCTCAACTAACGAAATCAAACTTTGAAGGCAGTCTCCGGTTTCTATGTTTATGTTTAGAAAAGATTTATACTCATCATGAAAAAAATTAAACTAGAAAAATTTTCCTCCTGTACAATAAAAATTGCCCGGGATATTAAATCTCAAAATTTGCTATTTTTGATGTCATTTCTGACTTGCTTTGAGGGATCGGTTAATTAAAGTAGACTAATTTGACTAAATTAGCTGAGATGAAGTCCAGTGAAAATTGTATATAATTTAATAGGCGTGCAAAGAAGTCAAGTATTGTCCATATCAGATTTTGTTTCAAATTTCTGACATCAATAATTTAGTGGGAACAACTGCAGTTTTATAATGCACAAGCCGAAATCATCTTTTCTTGCATTAGCTTCGAGACACTTTATATGTATGACCTTTTAAATCACCATGCATTATTTATACGCTTATTTAAGCATCGAGAAAATAAAGCATATTGCTTACACAAGAAAAGTGTCCTGGTTTTTTTATCCCTTTATTCAATTAAAGTTTGGAACGTTATTAAGAAATTAAACACCTCTGGCATTTCGTAATGCTGTTCTCACGTAATGCATCAGAATTTCATGCAGCTTCTTTTCATTAAGCTACTTTCTCCGTGATGTGTAGCAGGGGAAAAAAATAGACTCAGAAACTCATTATCCACCATTTAGAAACTACACCATTATGCTGCTTCAGAAAGTGTCTTAGTGAAAGTCATGTCTAAAAGATTCTTTAATAAGATTAACCAATCGGATTACTACTGTAAACGAACTTCGTGCTATACTAAATGAGTTACACGAAACTGTGTTTTATTCATATTACGGTAGTTTACTTCAAACTAGTGGAAAATTTAATCAGCATTTATGAAGTTAGCGCTGAAAGTTTTAAAAATAATTTATCACAAGCAATTAATTTTGCGATTTTCTGTGAAGAAACATGCGCATTTATAGACAGAAGAAAGAAACTATTAAGAACTAGTTTAAGCCATACAGACATAGTTTGCAGGAGAAAAAGTATCCATATCATTTAAATAAAAAAAGGAATTTTGGAAGTGCTCATGGAATACATATGCCGAAATTTAATTTTGAAACCCAAAAGAGTAAAATTTAGAAATTTTTCTATATTATTTACAAAAAAGTTAAATTCTATTTTTGTAACAACACTTAACTCCAATACAGTATTAGAAAATTTACGTCTAACGTTTTGAATTGGAAAAGATTTAACTGCTTGATAAAATAGTTAATCACACTTTATTCGGAAAATGACTAGAGCACTTTTTGTATTATGTTACATAAGACAAGAAAACAATATATATGCTTCCTTTTCGTTTCCCTTTTGGCTCATTAACCAAGCAACGAAAAATAAAGTTAAAAATTTTTATATTGAAATCACGAAAATTTTCAGATTTCAATGAAAAAATCCATTATGACTTTTCCTGAATCCATTTTCACTATTTTACTGCATGACGTTAATATGCACGGACAGAGTAAAGGACACTTTACTCCAAAACGGTTTGTAAAATGAATTTATAATGAATCCAAATTCGATTTTGTTTCGTAACGTTTTGTACGTACTCACGTATGTAGATTGCGGGGGAAAAAAGTGGGCGAAGACAATTCTATATCTCCCGTTCTACTGGACCGATTGACGAAATTCAACTTGCGTTTTGCATGTCTCGAAAGCGCGACTTAGGATACGTATTAGATTTACATATAGCATTGTTCTAATATAGGCATTCTGACACAAAATCGGACTTTTTCTGAAATGACATGCTAATATTTTTCAATACTTCGATTCTAAGACTGAAATTATGCCAAAATGCTAAGTTTTGTAAAAATCGCATGAATAGTTTTTAAAAAAGTAGCTCTCAAAATTTTAGCTCCTTAATGTTACTTGAAGTGGGTATATATTTATTAATATCTCTTTTTAATTAAACTTATTTGATTCTTCCTCTCATATTTCGAAATTTCGGTTTATTTTAAATAAAATTCGCCAAATTTTTATGGTTATTATTAAAATTTACCTTTTTAAATAGTTTTTATAAGTTTTTAGAAAGAACGTTTTAATTATAACCTATAAAAGTTTTGCCATCCTCTTAAAGTACATGTATTTCTAAGTATACTTGCAAAAAATTAGAATTTTTTTATTCAAAATTTCCTAAGATAAACGCGAATTTACATTTTGGCGCGTTTTGAAATTTGGCGTATTTATTATAAGGGATAATAACGAAAATTTGGTTTACACACACTGTTAAAACTTTTTTAAAGTATGACACTTTAAAAAACTGACACTTTTTTTTCCGCTCGTTGGAAATGAAAAAAAGGAACGGAAAACAGGTTGCTGTAAATTAAGAAGTCCGCCAAGTGAATTATTCTTCGCGCAAACTGAAAAAAATCTACCAGGATAAATTTTTAAACTTCTCCATAAATGTCTCACCAAAAATTACAAAATTTAACATCTAGGCATAATTTGAGTCGTAGAATCGAAATATGGAAGAAAATGGGTATGCTATTTCAGAAAAAGTCCAATTTTGTGTCAAAATACCTATGTTAGGACAATGCTGTATATACATATATTATATGTCATAAGTCGTGCTTTCGAGACATAAAAAACGCAATTTGAATTTCTTCAATCGCCCTGTAGAAAGGAAGATATAGAACTTTTTTTTTGTGTGTAGTGTGCGTATGTACCTCGCATAAATAAAAAATGATTAGCCGCACTTTTTTTATTGCTTTTGAGTATACACATACACCGAAGAGCCACTACAATAAGCTCCTTCCATTTATAACAGTGGGCTCACTCAGGAACAAAATCACTACGCATGCGCGGCTGATTTTGGAGTATTTAAAGCGGTTATGCATTATCTTTCCAAACTAAGCCTAATAATGACAAAAGACAAATAATGACTTCTAATGATGATGAATTGAATTAGGATACTGTTAATAACTTCAGCAATTCCTAATAACGATATGAAAAAGGAACTTGACAAAACATCACCTATGATTATTAAAGATGGAACCTACCCATGGAAACAGATTAACAAATTCATACAGCAAGAAGGAATTCAGGATGTTTATGGCCAAAACATCCGTGGCGGCTTCAAAATCATTACCCACTCTGCTACATCATACAAAATGACAACTAAACTACTACTTAATATAAAGAATAAATTCAACTGTTGTGTTTTACTGGAAGATAAAGAACTAAAAGCTGTCATTACAAATCTGTCCATTGACATAATTACTGATGATATTATTGAACATTCGAAAACTGAAAGTTATAAGTCCTAAATGTCCAGCAAATGTCCCGTAGAAAAGGGGGGAATAAAATCATGCTACCATTTTTTCTGGTTACCTTAACAAATACAGAAGACTCAAACAAGATATTTCATAAAAGTTTTATCTGCAAGTTTAGAATTAATGTTGAAGAATATAAAGGTCGAGTGGACCCCCTACAATGCTGCCGTTGTCAGGGGTTTCACCATACATAGGCTGGATGTCACCACGACTGTAAATGGGTCCGATGCGGTCAGATTCATGCTTCTATTGACTATCCAGATAAGAACAGTAAGGATAAACCTCCTTCTTGTGCAAATTGCAATCAGCCTCACACTTCGAACTTTTGAAGTTGTGAAATGTTTTCAAAACCCAAAAAAAGACAAAATAAAAATTCTATTCCGAAAGAGTTATCACAAATAAAAGTTGTGCGCAAGCGCTCAGCACTAGCATAAACTTTGACTTTATCACAGAAGCACGCAAAGTGCACACTGAACTTGCTGAGCTAATAAAAGCCATGAAGGAAACAAATCTACAGCTTATTATGTAACAACCTTCAAAGAATAGAAACTCAAGACGCACTTTCCACCACTTCTAATAATGGGTAAAATTACCAAAAAAGCGCCCATCATTTTTTAATTGTTTGGAACACTTGCAGTCTCCATAATAAACTCTCTGAACTTCAAAACGTTCTTGTAGAACACGATGTGGGTATTGCTTTTATTACAGAAACCTTTGCATCAGCTGGCAGTGGTTTAAAAATTGCAAATTATCGATAATATAGATGTGACCGACTCACCCATAGAGGCGAAGGTGCCGCCATCTATGTTCGAAAGTATCTTCAGTTTTGCCTTATCGAAGAAAATCCATGTTACAACTATGAACTAGTTACCCTTGCTGTTGCACTTCCCTACTACGGAAATATGTATTTCAAGGCTTTATATAATTCGCCAAACAACTATCTGGACGATGAGATTCTGTCGTAACTGTTATTTTAGCAGGGGATTTAAATTCTAAGCACAATGACTAGGGCTGCAGAAGAACGAATAAAAGCGGCAAAGTTCTTCATAACTTTATAACTTATTATCCAATTTCAATACATGTATCTGTTGAATATATTTATAGACCAAGCTCTCTAAAAAAGGAGATATCTTGAATTTAATTCTCTCAACTGCTAAAATTCCTATGATCCTTGATGTAAAATACGAGCTTTCTTCGGATCATTTTCCCATACTTGCTATTTTATGAACTGCTAAACCTGCTCCAGATGAATATAAAGTCTCCACTGATTGAAGACTTTTCAATCACGTTTTAACTACTAATCCTTTTGATCTTGGTGTTCTTTATACTAAAATGATATTGATACTACAGTCGAAAAACTTACTAGTAACACCAAAACAGCTATGCAAAATGCCTCTCGAAGTATTCCTAAAACAATATTAATCGATTCTCTTCCCATATTAGAGATCTTATTAAAGAAAGAAGTAGAAAAAGAAGTAAATGAAATCTTACCTGGAGCCCCAACTTGAAGAAAGAAATAAACAAACTTAATAGACAAATCAAAAAACACATCAAAGAATTCAGACTGGAACGTTGGCAAAATCATATTCTCAATCTTGATGTAAAAGAGGTACCTTCTGGACTTATATTAATAGAATGAGGAAAATGTGCTGTTGTAATCGACTTCTATTACAAATAACGAAATAGCCCTCTCTAATGATGTCAAAGTTCGAGCCTTTGCAGATTACTTAGAATGTTAGTTTATTCTTACTTCTGAACCCAGAGATATTAACTTTACTTATGATGCTTGTTATACAATCAGAGGCTGGCTCAATGCCCCCACAGTTAAAAATTTACCAAAATTCGCTACTTCATATGAAGTCCAAGACATTGTTAAGAAACTTAAAGTCAGGAAAGCACCAGGATAGGATAATATTCCACATATTGCTCTCAGAATTTACCCTTAAACTCGATAACAAAACTTAGCCAATGTAACTAATGTATGTTTGACTCATTATCTTCCGGAGATGTGGAAATATGCACAAATTAAATTAATACCTAAACCTGTTAAAGATACAACAAAGCCTGATGGGTACCGCTCCATTAAAAATTTTCGAAAGTTTTACTTATCGCCGATTACAACCTTATTTGTCTGTTTTACCGAACGAACAGTTTGGTTTCCGAAAATCTTTATCTACCAGTTAGACTACCTCAATTTGCGGATGAAATCCTTCATAATAGAGAAAATGTTGCCTTACTCATGCTGGAAGAGTCGAAAGCCTTTGACCGGGTTTGGCATGAGAGGTTCATGTATAAACTTATTCAATTGAATATTGACAGAGAAATTATCATTCTATTGATGCCATTCCTCTCCAACAGGAAATTCGTCGTAACCCAAGGAAATGACTGTTCAGACATCAGACCCATTACAGCCGGGGTCCCCCAAGGATTTGTCCTTGGCCCCATTCTCTATTTGTTCTACGTCGCCGATTTTCCCAAGGAAAATCTTGACCATCACTACTTCCTTGGGTGTTATGCTGAAGACACGGCTCTCATGGCTAGATCTACAAAAAATTACAAGATCAAAAACCTCATATCGAGATATGGAGGTGAGTGTGTGACGAAATCTGAATTACTTGTCTTGTACTTACTATTAATGTGACGAAATCTTAATTACTTGTCATTAGAAGTTAAAAATCAGGGACTAATCCTACTTATCAACTTGCCCTACTCAAAGAAACTGTCCCTTTAGTCAAGACTGCCAAATATTTGTGTATAACTTTTGATTCTAAATTAAAATGGAATGATCATAATTGAGAAGATTAGAAACAAAACAAATAAGGTTATCAATAGTTTAATTCCCATTGTTGGAAAACATTCAAGTATGGATCTTAAGAAAAAACGTCTTGTTTACACCTCCATTATCAGATAAGTTTTAGTTCATGCTTCACCCGCATGGACGTCTGCTACAAAAATGATCTCATGAAATTACAGAAAATTCAAAATCGCTTCCTTTGCGTTATTACTAATTCCCATTACTATGTCATGAACGTCACACTTCATAAAGATCTCAAACTTGACACCAGTGAAACTTATCTTAACGAGCACTTAGATGCCAGACTTAAATTCATAATTCATTTAATCTCTTCAACTATGAAATACTTGAAAAAGACTATTGAAAGTCTAAAGCCATTTCCCGCACACCACTAGAAGACTAATTTTTCTATCACCTAGTTTTTCCCATTTTCCTTCCATATTATGTTTTGCTTTTGTTTTTCATTGTACTTGTTTTACATTCTATTCTTTTACAGTATAAGATTTTCTTACTTGTAATCACTGACAGTTAATTTTACTACACTTATTGACTTGCGTTTTCATACACTCCAGCTCTTCCTTACTTGGGATATCGGATCATTTTATGATTCTCTTGCCGCCTTTTGCTTCCACTCACTGGTACTCCCTTTCAGGTCCTACTTATCATGACTGCATTCATGCTGTGCCATTATGGCAATGTGTCATTGATCCGGACACGTCGCGCTCTGCGGGGTATTCGCGGAATATTAGGGTTCGATTCGATTCTTTCCAATCATAGCGCGATTAGCGACATAATGGGAAAAGCAGCTGTTTTTTCAGGCTTCGATAAAAGTCAAATTTTTGAGGCTCCGCGATTGGGAACATCAATATCAAAAACGGCGCAAGCAGTTGGTGAGCAGATATCGAAAATTGTGTATGGATGGTAAAACTACAAGTCGCTAGCTAGCAGTGTGTCGTCGACGGCGCATTAATTCCAGAGGAGAGCGAGATTACTACGCATTGTTTGCCGTGACCCAAAAGCTACAACAGCCAAAATCACCACCAGCTACAACAGTGGCGACCCCGACAGTGTTTCTCAACACACTGTGCAGCGTATATTGCTGCGTATGGGCCTACGAAGCCGGATGTCGGAGCATGTCTCTGCAGTGACGGTACGCCGTCGCCAATTGACAATGCAATGAACCAAGAACCATCGGAAGTGGCCATTAGAAGAATGGAAAAAAGTTGCTCGGTCCGACGAACCACGTTTCCTGATCCATCACATCGACGGGCATGCGCTAATACGACGATTCCCAAAAGAAACCCAGCTCCCGGATGCACAGTTGGACAGAGACAAGCCGGTGGTGGGGGTATTATCGCGTGGGCAATGTTTTCCTGGAGCACATGAGGACTTTTAATCCCCATAGAACATCCCTGACGTCTGTCCGCTAAGCGAACATTGTTGCAGACCAGGTTCACCCACTCATGACAACAGTATTTCAGTATGGTGTTTACCAACAGGATAATGCACCATGTCATAGGGGTCGAATCATCAGGGAGTAGTTTGAGGAACATTCCAGTGACTTTGAAGTCATGTCTTGACCTCTAAATTCATATGACGTTACTCCAATAGGGCATTTGTTGTCCTACCTAGAGAAAACCAAATTCGTGCTGCCACGCTACCCCCTGGCAAATGTGCGGAAATTGCAGGACCCGTTGGTGAGCCCACTGGGTCAACGGCAATGGGTGCTGGCAGTTTTGAGGGCCAAAAGTGCTCTAATGTATTAATAGGGTGGTCATAATGTAATGGTTCTTCGGTGTATATATATATGTGCGATAATTTATTCGAAGCAGATTAACGGGAAGGCGAGATTCAAAGCAAATGAACATTGAGGCGATGCCCGAGGGAAAGAGCTGCTAGCTGCTGAGCTAAACGTTTTTATAGAAGGTATATTCGTTTTACACTGAGCAGTGAGGCGGAGAAAATGAAGAAACTGAAAATGAAATTAATGATTCAAAAAGCATTTCTTTTCACAGTTCTTTATGTTTCGGTGGACATACTTTCTTATGACATAGCTTGTTACAGTTTATAATGCACCTATTCCAGGCGTTACACACATTCTGTGATGAACAAAGGTTGAAGAATGTGAACAGAGCGGCACAGACTATTCGAAGAGAGCAAGGAAAGCTAATGCGGTGTAATTTCTACTAATGGCGGTATTTATACTGAGTGTGTGCATATGTAAAGCTAAGCTGCTATTAATTGTTTTTGGGTTTTAGTTCCATTTGCATCCAGCGTTATGTAAGGGTTATATGACATTAGAATGGCCTTGAGTTTGGGAGAAAAGGTTACAGTTGATTTAGATGTTGCCAATTATTATTATTGTGTTAGTGTAGCAATCATATTTTATACTTACATATATATATATATGTATGTATATGGGAGGGGGTCTGGGTATATATATCTTTAGCAGGGTTAAGAAATATAGTCTCAATTGCAATTTTTTTAAGAATTTAAATGACGAAAATGAATTTTGGAGAAATAACGAAATCGAATTTTAATGTGTCTCTCGGTTTCAATACTTATAATTGTGAAAGCTTTATATTGGTTTTAAAAATTAAAAATACAAAAAAATTTGATTTCACAACAGCAAAAATTAACCGAGATATTTAATTTCTAAATTTGCAGTTTTTAATTTTATTTTTAACTTGCCTTGGGGGATCGGTTAATTAAGTTAGGATAACTCGAGGAAATAAAAGTTTAAATGAAGTGCAGAAAAAATGCATATAATTTAATGGATGAGCAAAAAGTAATGTCGCATCCACATCAGTTTACTTCCTTCAATATAAACAGGGCGTTGAATTTAAAAGTGGACCATACATTTTGCAATAGTTCTCCAATCTTAAATTAATCTCTTATGTGCTAGACGTTGATGAACCTGTTTGCTGGAAGGGCCATGAATTCTTTAGAAGCAGAAAGGTATGGCGAACCAAAGCCGATGTTGAAAATGTGGTTGCAATACGTACCGTGTGTTTGATTATTGTTTTAACATAGCGAACTGCCCGAGCCGATCAGCATCAAGGAACGCATTTTCAGATAGAGTATTATTTCAGGATAAAGTTCTTACATGGATTGCCATGGACAATATTTCTCCATAAATCTAGAAAGGAATACAGCTTCAACAGAAGCTCAGTGTGAAAACTGGTAAGGAATTTTCAAGAAAATATTTATTGTTATGAATTTTGTATGTATATAAATAGTTTTAGTGAAATTATATGTAAATTGTAGTATCTCTTGTATAATGTAACAAGAAAGGCCTTAAGAATACGAAACTCCGCTGGAAAAGTAAGGTTACAGAAGTCCATTTAACATTGAAGTAAATGACGCCAGCTTGGCGCTATTTTCCCAAATTGACGAATTTTTGTCCCTAAATTTAACGAGAAATCGCGAAAATTGCGATTACTTGGTATGTATAATTGTAATTGGTCCTACCCTACGTAGTCGTAACTGCATACGGCCCTACGTAGCTCTACCTGTATATGCCTTCCGGAAATTTCGAAAGTACTGGACATTTCTCGGCGGATGGAGGAAAACTATATAAGATGTAAGGGCAGAGAACATCAATTTTCAGCTTCGTTCCGAATTTAGCTCAGAGCATTCGGTGCTCTGAGCATTTTTTTGAAAACATACAATCTCCACAGGTGTACAACACGGGTCTTCCAGAAGCAAGTTAACTAAATCATTAAATATTACATTCATGACTAAAACCAGCAAAAGCAGAGACCAGCAGTTTGGACTTCACGAAAGCTGATAAGTTCACTGGCCAAGTTACTCCGATCATTTTCAAATGATTCTGCAAGCATAAGCTAGAGCCAATCAGAGATGGGGCATGAGACAATCAAATGTTCCATATCTTGACGTAGTGTTTTTGAACATTCACATAATCTGCTTGATCTTAGATTGAATCGAAACAGGTAACTTGCAAATTTACCGTGACCATTTGAAACCTGAGAAACTGTAAAATTATCGATTATCCTATTTCTAAGAGAACTGACAGTTAATAGGGTTTCGATTAGTAATTTGTCGCTGCTGGTAATACTGTTCCAAAAGTGAAGAGAAGAAAGAGAATCAGAATAAATAAGGTACCTTGAGGATGCAATCCCATCATCCTTGATCCATTTGACGGCAAGATAAATAGACAGAAGCTATTGAAAAACTGTGCCTTCATTCCGTTTAGGTGAATTCGTGCTTTTGAGGCGAGTTTATGCATTGTATTGCCTGGTGTTCAACGTCACTTAGTAATTTGAACTTGTAACTACTAATTGTGCTTTGTGATTCAAAGAAGAGCTGTACGTGTATTTTTGTGAAAAGTTTAAGTGTAATTTGTTTTGAAAAAATATTTCATCAATTTTGTTCGCATTCGATCCATTACAAACCCGTACATACGTAATAATTTGTTTTGAACATGAAGTGTGTTTTGAAAAATTTTGTTTTAACAAAAATGAAGGATGATATCTCAGTGGTCCTTACAGGAGTTCATTGTTTCATTGCAGGATGGTGAATGGTGCTGTTAGGTACATCAAGACATGTAAGACAGCATATTCTACAATGAAAATGTTGTAATAAACATTTAGTGACAGAAATTATTTCTAAATACTTAGAAACCGAGTTAGTTACCGAGATCTTATCCGATGAGATTATTTTCTTTTGGCATTTAAGCAAACTGTATACAAAAGTAATCCATAATAAATAGCTGAATAGCATTGATGAATTGAGAATATAGACTCACCAGCCAAAACAGTATGATAATCCCCCCATTTTTTAATGAACTAGTCTGGATGACGTGGAGGGCTTGTGATTAAGTGGGAATTACACTTAAATGCTGCTGGTAAGTTCCTGCACTTACTTTTCTGAGTGATGGGAAATGCTGATAATGTAAGCAAAGTTTGACAAAGGGCAGATTGTAATGGCTAGAAAACTCGGAACGAGTATCTCCGAAACTGCACGACTAGTAGGTTTGCCATTGTTAGTATTTGTTAGTCATCAGCCATAGACACCAAGGTGTTAGACGCCCACGCGTTATCAAAGGAAAAGGACGTCGGAGAGTGTTCCATTTGATACAGCTAAACCGGCGTCATACAGTGGGTCAGCTGACAGCCCAATATAATGAAAGTGTTTTGGAGCACACAGTTCAGCGCATAATGTTGGATATGAGACTGTGCAGCTGACCTCCTACTCTTGTGTCTCTGTTGACCAAGTGCCATTGTCAACTATGCCTACAGTGGGCCAGGGAACATCGAAACTAGATTATGGATAAGTGGAAGACAGTTACCTATTCGAATGAGTCACGATTTCTTATTTATCACGTTGATAGTCATATGTGAAGGTACGCCGTCTTCCAGGCAAACAGTTGCTCCCCTCCCTGTACAACAGGTCATACACAACTTGAACATAATTATGGGTCCATTGTACCCATACATGGTGTTTGTCTTTCCAACTCACAATGGAATCTTCCAGCAAGACAATGCCCCATGTCACAAAGTTCGAAATGCATTGGAATAGTTCGAGAAGATAACGGTTAATGTCTTGGCCCATTAACTCACCGGAGTTTAACCCGATAGAGTCCATTTGGGATGTCATCGAGCGGCAGCACACAGTATCTCGAATATCTGCCCGCTACATAGATATTTTGTACAACCTGTCTTCAATCGTTTACCAAGAACTTGTGGCATCCACGGCAACGCGAGTTGTACCTGCAGGCCAAAGGTCGCGCAGCGCGTTATTGAATATGTGGTCATGATGTTTTAGCTCTTCAGTGTAGATAGCAAAAATCCTTAATATTGTTTAAATCTTCTTAGGACCTTAGAAAAAGCTTTTGAAGTCAGATTGTGGTAAAATGTGTAAACTGTGTATTGAACTAGAAGTGCGTAATTTTGAACTCAAGTCTTTTAAGCAAATCATGTCTCGTGTGAAATGTAAGTGTAAATATGTACATATGCTGTTGCTATGATCGGTACACTCATAAACGAACGTCTTACAACTGATTTTTAATTTTGATAAAGAAATTTGTAATTTCACCAGCAGAAAATAATAGAAGCAACTTCTTACAGAAAAGAAAGGACAAGACGATTTTAGAAAATGCATGGTTACTTCTTTGTAATACACTCATGTCCATAAATTAAGGATAATGCAAAATCAGGTAAAGGAATAGTTAGAAGCAAAACAAATTTTACTTATTTGTAAAGCTTATTTATTGAACAAAAGGTTAAGCGCAAAAAAGATGCTATATGTTTGATATTACTAAAAAAATGAGCGATTTTTTCTCCCTGGAGCATATTACAAAAAAAAACCTATTTACAAAAACCAATATTGCATGGTTGGTATAGTTGGTAAAACATTGTATGTCTCCCAGACGATGCAATATAGTCCATACAACGCCTAGGCATGCTGAGTATCAAATTATCGATCTGATCTTGGGGGATATTACACCACTCAAAAAACAATTCCGAAGTTCCGGTAGACATGTAGGAGGAGGTTGAAGGGCTGCAACTCGTCGGCCAAGCATGTCCCACACGTGCTCTACTGGATTCAAGTCCGGTGAGAATGCTGGCCAGTCCATACGGGTGATATCCTCCGATTGAAGGCATTCGCTTACGATGTTTGCACGGTGAGGACGGGCGTTGTCAACCATAAACACAAATTGTGCGCCCATGGCGCCCCGAAACAAACGTACATATTGTTCCAGGACGACGTCCCGATAGATTTGGCTTGTCATGGTTCCAATTTGAACATGCAGGCCAGTTCTGGAACCCAGAATAATCCCACCCCAAACGAGCACTCCTGCACCACCGTAACGGTGGCATGAAATGATGTTTTCTTGTTGGTAAAGGGTACTTGGAGCTCTCCATATGAAAGTCCGGCGAGAATCCGATTGCAAGCAAACCTGGACTCGTCGGAAAACATCACACAAGCCCACTGTTGCGGTGTCCACAATGCATGTTCCAGGCTAACCCAGGCGACAGTGAGTTGCAGTAAGTGGAACGCATCTGACAGGTCTACGAGAATATAGACCCATCTGCCCTAAGCGTCTGTACACGGTCTGCCTTGAAATTGTCGTACCAGTGGCTGAAGAGAGCTGACGAGACAGGTCTGAGGCTGTGCTCCGCCTGTTTCTTTTGGCAGTAACTGCCAAATACCGGTCCTCATTCGGCGTTGTAACACTGGGGTGACCTGTGCTGTAACATCTACTCATATTACCATCATCTTAGAATCGTTGCCAAAGCCTGGAAACGATACTCTGCGCAATTCCAAGTTTGTTTGATACTTCAAGTTGGGTACGCCCACATTCCAGACGGCCGATAATTCTACCACGTAAAAAATCATCTAAATGCGTCCTTTGTGTCATACCTATTCGGTTAGTGCACTGAAATGTTTATAAAGCGGCTGCGAACAATTTTACTTCTTTGCCTGTATTCCTTATATATCACTCTCTTACACTCTCGTCATTGTGACGTACCACGGGTGTTATCTGGTTACTTCCTGAAATTTGTATATGATTCTTGAAGATACGTATAGTTATTTTACAGGTGATATATTTGTTTTAGCGTTCCATTTCCGCGTGACTCCGAATTATCCTTAATTTATGGACATGAGTGTAGTAAAACTATCACTTATATTTCCTTTGGAAAGCACAGATCTCTCTTGAAACTGACAGAATATCCAGCTAAGAAAAAAAATGCGTACACCAAAAGACGTAGATTTTATTTTAGCAGAAACGTATTCAGTGTTGACACAATGTCGCCCTTTTCAGCCATAACCAGCTGAAGAAAGCAATAGTGCTTTTGAAAGTAAGAATATCTTGTTCTTTACACGAACAATATGAAAGCTGCTTCCGAAGGATACAAGTTCTAAGAAGAATCTTTTGTAAGGAGATCCTTTAATGCAAGAAGAAAGAAAACGTCATAATACAAAGGACGGAAAAAATTAATTATATAGCACAACAATGAATGAGAACAACGTATCGTATCCAAAAATTTCGCACAATCGATAAAGGTGTATGTTTTTACATTTATCAACAGTTACCCTACTATTTTTGTTTCATTTCTGCTTTCGTCAGCTCCCACTAGGGTGCAAATAGATAAATGCATATAAGACCAAAGCTCTTGAGTTTAAAGGAGAGTTTTTGGCAGCTTTCACAAATGTCTCGATACTATTTTCTCTCATCTTCTGAATTTGCTTGAACGTGGCTTTAACTCGCATAAATTAAGAAGAATTATAGGGTCGTCTTGTCTTGTAAATCTCTATTGTACAAATTTACTTCAGCTTTGCTTTTGTTAATCATACAAGTAACGCTGGCTTTACTGTTATTACACAGGCTGTGTAAATTGTTAGACTGGAATATTAACAAAAATGTTTATTTTAAAAATCTTCCGTGTTCGACGTTATTTCACTAAGATTAAGATTAAGATTAAGATGATGAAGTTTAAGATGGCAGATAAGTTGCTTAATTGTTTTTTCAAATCCAGAGTTGACATTTAAAGTGTTCTCTACAAAATGAAAAATCTTTCTCCACAGTGCTTGAGTATGTATTAAAAATGTACAGAATCGCTTAATTGGTAATTTGAGAGTTATTATTTTAACAAAGTACGATTATTGTTATTTGATAATTTGTTTTAACAGAGAAAAGCGAGTTTGCCGAAATTATAAAATATAGAGATATAATGACCTAAAATTTATATATCTTTCGAGAAACCCACAAAACGCGATCGTTTTGATAATGATTCGGAATAGAGTTCATTTGGAAGATTACATTTTCCTCTGATTCATTCGACGGTGTAAAGATGCCAGAAACCAAGTGATGATTAATTAGGCCATTTAATGAGTGATGATTAATTAGGCCATTAGGCGATGATGTGTATGAAAATGTACGTCAAGTTATTAGAAAACATTTAAGACGTTACATACTGAATATGAGCCTTTGTAATTCTACGCTATGTGGCACGTACCTAGAGACACAGAAATTTTTTATTATTGCAGATTAATTCTGAAACAACTTTGTATTTTACATTTCGTTGTCAACAGCGCTTTAATAGCTTTTAAAAATGAAATGGATTAGCAGTTAATTGTAATCACATGAGGTGTTTTTGTCTGTAAACAATTTGTTATCCTTAAGTTAATTTAGCGATCATTGACGAAAAGGTACTTAATGAAGAATAATTTGAACTCGGGTATGGGAAGTTCTGGTTAAGATATTATTAAAGAATCATTAAGTGATGAAAAGACACTAAAGAAAGATACACTAAATTTGTCTCTTAATAATTGGAACGAATAAATATTTACTTGTTTTTTTAACACGTTGATTTACTTAAAAATAACTGAATTAATTGCAAATTTCAAGCAAGGAATAAAAATTTCTTTTCTTGAAACATAATTTATAAGATGACAATTACAAAAGTATCGTTATTTGAGCCTTTATTCCCTAAACGTTGTATAAATAAATCTATTAAAACAGTTATAAGATTCCTTATATGTGGTTTGCTATGTTTTATCTTCTAAACTGCTCGCCTCATTAGAGTAGATTTCCTATAGAGGAAGATGTTGATTACCGATGAAGAATGTGATGTGAAGTAATCCAGGTTTAATTGATGCTTTTATTTATCTTAGTTTTTAATTGTATAATTGATTTTTAAACAAATTACACTGAGCTTTGCTTGGTAAATATTGCAACAATAGGATCTATCTGTGGCAATAGCATCTTGCAATGTCTGAAACAACTGATCAAGACACAATTGTTTAACAGTTGCACTATCTGTTTTTAAATTTCCAGACGCATTGCACTATACATTTAATGTCATCAGATTTTTCGGGTTACAGGTAAAAATCTGTGAGCTTGTAAGTTTCTTATCCTAAATTAACCAGTTATTATTTTGATCTTTATCTAAACTTCTTCTTTCCATATTCTTCACCATTAGCTTTTAGTATATATGAGCTGCAGAGTTTAAACCTTAGAGGGACAGGGAAAAGTGGTTGGAAGCGAGAACTTCGTCTGCGATTTTACAGATATTGTTCCGCCGCATTCTGTACTTACTGGACGTACACTCGGCCAGCACTAGAAGCCTGCTCATTGAGATTTTCCGCAGATATTCTTCACATCAATATTAAAACATTTTTACATTGAATACGCAATTACACATTGCTTATATAATAATACAAAAGCTTAAGTCTTAAGGTATACAAAAGTTGCAATGACCTTATTATTTACAAATAATTTCATTAAAACTCAGTATAAATCACAATATTAAGCTGTAACACATAACTAGTAGTTACGACTAGCTGTTTAAGTTTATGACTAATTGCTACCGTTAACAGTGATACAGGGGCCTTCTAAATAAATAACGCGGTTTTAACGCTTTCTAGTACTTATTACGTAAAACTTAAAATTATAATTGATACATGAAATGAAAGAGCAACTCAAATAGTTAAACCTACAAGTTTACAAGTGTTCAATGGGAGCACCTTTCGTCACACGGCACACATCAAGTCAATAGCCCACTTTTTCCCTAAACGTTGATTAGTGTTTGAGGTGTATTTGTTGCAGCAGCTGCCGCAATCATGTTTCATAGGTCGGGTAGGCCAACTGGTAGTGGAGGCACATACACAGGATCCTTTATGAATCCCCACAGGTAGAAATCACATCAATCTCTCTCTCCTCAACGCTTTCTTCACTAACTCTCGGTCGTCCTGTATTCTTCCCTTTGCAAAGGCAGCCGGTATTTTCAAAATGATGATACCATCTACGGATGTTATTATCACTAGGAGGATCGCGTTTGAACTTAATCCGAAACTCACGTTGCACAGTAACTACAGATTCGGTCTTTGGAAACTGCAGAACACAAAAGCTTTCTGTTTACTAGTCGCCACTTTTGCTACTGGCGTTTCCTGGAGCATGCACGTACCAACAAACAGAGCTGTTTGAGCTGCTCTTTCATTTCATGTATTAATTATAATTTTAAGTTTTATGTAATAAATACTACAAAGCGTTAAAACACCGATATTATTTAGAAACACCGCGTATAATGATGCTTAGAGTATACTGGCTAGCAACATACCAACAAATTTTTTTTGTAATGTACGTATCTGTTTTCAGTTTCTTTTCTTAACTGCTATTTGTTGCGCCCTTCTTGGTTATGTAAATTTTGGAAGATTATTTAAGATTTGCTAAGGTCCAAGCATGGGTTTTGTATAGATGTTCATGTTTTCAAATGCATTAATTTCGATAAACTCATCTTCTACTTTTTAAATTGTTTACAAGGTTACGTTATGGACACCAGTTACGCTATGTTACATTATGGAATCTTACAGACAGAGATATTTTGGCACTCTCATAGCACTGTTAGTATCTTGCAGCTCTGTATAAGACTGATTACCTCGGCTTTGCATTCTCTCAGCCAATACCTTAAGAATACGCGCTAGTAAAATTATCTGAGCCATCTTGGAGCTCAATTATTTCGCTATGTAGTGTTAGGCTACTCTATCAATGTTTGAGTTTATTTGACTGCTGTTGCTTCTTTTAAATCGCCAAGACTAATGGTTCTGGTTTTTAGCACGAGTCACGCCTATTATGTTAGAAGTTAGAGATTAAATTATAAGGTATATCTCCCACATTCTTAGCGTGCCTTCGTGGTGTAATGGTCAGCACACTGAGCCGGTAATTCAGAGGTCCGTGGTTCGATCCCCGGCGAAGGTAATGCATATTTTTCACCTCTCCTGCTTGTAATTAACCTAATGTCACTACACTGGCGCCCGAACTAAAAGGGTTGTGGATGATGACTCTCCACACCCAGGATTTGGCGACTAGGTCCCCTAAAACCCTAGTCGCCCTTTAAAAAGGGGAGTATATAAGGTATTTCTCCCTCTTTCTTCGCATGCCTTCGTGGTGTAATGGTCAGCACACTGAGCCGGTATTTCAGAGGTCCATGGTTCGATTCCCGGCCAAGCCGCTGCTAATTTTTCATGTCTCTTGCTACGAAATAACCTAATGTCTCTACAAAATTAAAAGGTTATTTAAAACTTTCGCAAATCTTTATCGTGCTACTTCAGACACATCGATAACTAGCTAACCTGTCTAGTAGAGTTATAGAGCTTAAATTCAGTTTCTAGAGAAACTGTAATCTTAGAAACGATCAGCTGCTGTTAAAAGAAGAAACTGACATCTATTGCTAAGTGAAATATATTGCAGAAGGCACAGAAATTTCTAAAGCCACTTTTGATTTCTTGAAGTAGTTAGTATAGTGCACTGTAGGAATAAGTAAAACCAATAATATCTGAGAAATAGCTGTCTTTTCTTGCTCCTCATTTCAATTTGAAATCTGAAAATAAAATTCGAATACTTTCCTAAAGAAAGATAACTACACGTACATATGTATGGTAGTTTTCGGTAGGGATATTTTACGTAACGAGTGGTCATTCTTCATAATAGCAACATTTATTTTTACTTTAAAGAAACATAGTTATAACATAAACACATACTCTTACGGAAGAAGCCGAAAGTTACAAGAGCCTGCCACTCTCAGAAATATCAATTCACAGACGATAAACTCAGACCGACTTTTAGATCTTTAAGATTTCATTATGTGATAGTTCCAAGCAATTCAAGAGAAATATAAACGGATAGTTAACTTTCATTTCCTACAGATTCAGCCATCCTAGATGACTTCAAGGACTCCTTACAATGCGGAGAAAACCAGCTATGTTTCCTTATAAATTGATAACCTAAGAAAGGAGTCAGGGTATTCTTCGAAACTTTTGTCTAAATGCTCTGCTATTTATATTAATACCTGGCTGATATATACATTTAGAAAGTATCCTAATTAGTCTCTCTCGAAATACGGATTCATCAAACGCTGTGGAAGCGATTACTGATGCTTTATCGGAAAATTCAGTATAAAGAAAGCTTTTATGATGACAGTATGCTTATCAACACTGCATTGTAACTCGATTTATTGATCAACAATCACGAAAATGCTGATCGAGTTCTTCAGGTAAATCAATTTCCATTTTGAACTTCATAATTTAAAAAAAAAGTCTGGCAGACTGAACAGCGTCTCTTTAAAATGTCCTACAATTTTCAGAAACCGAAGAACTGTTCTCATATTCCCAGGTTCATGCGCAGGATTATATTTTACTGACTGATATTTAAGTTGATAATTATTTGACTTATAAGATTGGCAGCTAATGTGATCCTTAAAATGAATCCGAGCATTAGGCTATGGATATAAACGAATTTATATATTCGTATGAATAATCCTGTGAATTATGATAGTTATGTTTTCCAAAAAGAGGATTATACCTCTTAAAATATAAAAGATTTTAGCTTTTTTTATCATACTCCTTACTAAAAGAGATATTAGATTAATCGTTCTTGCAGAAGTGTCTGATTTTGCTCTGTTTTCCACATCATCATAAATAAATACTGACTGATAGTTAACAAAGACATAGATTAAGAACACAGACAGATAACAAAGACATAGATTAAGACTTAGTTTGAATCACAAATTCAAATTAAGTCTTAATGACTATTTATTTACGCACATGTGTTATCGTAAATCAATATAGATCGTAAATCAATTTCCATTTTGAACTTCATAATTTAAAAAAAAACGTCTGGCAGACTGTTTTCCACATCATCATAAATAAATACTGACTGATAGTTAACAAAGACATAGATTAAGAACACAGATAGATAACAAAGACATAGATTAAGACTTAGTTTGAATCACAAATTCAAATTAAGTCTTAATGACTATTTATTTACGCACATGTGTTATATTACACTATTTACATGGTTCAAGATTAATTTTAAACCAAAAGATGGGGATAATTCCCCATTCGAATCAAATTCTATTAAGAGAAGCCGAGTAACCGACCGCTCACTTCAAAGTTTGTTTTTGACTCCCTGTTGCCACTGGCAGAAGCGAAACTTTCGCTCATTTCGCGTTCGCGTTGTAACAACTCGACCATCTACATAAAGAAAATCAATCAAACGTAACAATTCTTTTAAAAAATTACCTTTTTCAATTTCTGTCATAATCTGCTTAAATGAAATTAATTAATGGATGAAATAAATTAAGATATTTAATTCACATTAAATTCCATTTTTTTCCCAAATTAAAATTTTCTCTTTGTAAAATTTGTTAAAATGATATACCTTTTAAATCCTTCTTTCATTGTTTTATTTGCGCTTTTTTATACTGGCTTTAAGTTCTGATTTTTTGAACAAAGTAAATTCAATGATTGAAACAGCCTCTAAAATAATAACTTTCAAATGCACTCTATCTGAAGGCTGTAGCTTTTAATTCGAATTAATGCAGTAGTATATCACAAATTAACTGAGCGAAAAGAATAGTGTGATACAGAGAGATTTAATAAATATACTTTTTTCATTGGCTAAACAAGACACGTAAAAGAATACTTTATTTAAATTCCAAACTCATTGATAAGACAGATTTAATAGGATAGCTTATCTTCTTTGAGAACTTAATTCTTTCTAAATACTGATTTTTAGAAATAACATCAGGTGCAAGAAAAAGACAGCTGAACATTGAATTTTGTGGCAGATATCCTTCTTCTTAAATATTCAGAGTTTATAAATAAATATTAATAATGAGTGAAATATGTGACATTGATTTTCCTTTTCTGTTTGTTTAATATTATGCAGGTTTTCGCGCACCATCTTACAGAGATGGTCATAATACCTCAAAGAAATTTTATTGACTTCAGTTAACATTAAAACCCTTTTCGCTATAGTAAACAGGAAACTAGAGAACATAGTTTTGCCAATCGAGGATGGAAAAGATCTGTTATTTATCTTATCTTATTAAAATTGTTCATCAATGAATTATTTTAAACCGTGTTATGTACGTACGAGTAACGTTCTTCCAAGAAACAATTTTTGTAGATTAAGTGCAATAATAAATGCATTTCTGATACCCTAATATGTATTTAAACGCCCAAAATGATTATTTACCCCGAAACACGATTCTGCATTGTCTCACGTTTCATTAGCGTCTGTTGAAGTACGGAAAAACGTAAAATATAATTTTTTCACATTTAAATTTATACGTTATTCACTAAAAAACTAAACTATTGAGAAGCAATCGATGCATAGCTTAACAGTATTACGTTTTTACTCTTTAATCTAAATGGTTTAAATAAAAATGTATCTAATTCATGATATGTGCAATTAAAAACATTAACTATTTTTATAGAATTACATTACATATTTTCTCCCTTTTTAAAGATAAAGAAGATATATAATAGGCGTTCTCAGCAAGGAAGTATCTCCCACTGGGGGATGGGATTCCATATTCTCAGACAGGAAGAAGTCAGCCTTTTATTTAGCTGTTATTTATCTAGTTTTTATTAATAAGCACAAAAAACTATTTGTGTTGAGGCTTTGGTGTTCATAAACCATTTTTAACTCATTTTATTGGTTAATGTAGAAACATGTTTAAAATCGTCTAAATCTAGATAAATGTATATATTTATTCTTCGAGTTCGAGAAAGGAGAGAGTGCGGTGGTGTTCTAGAAATAGTGAAAAGGGTGCATGGGGAAAATAAAGGTTGAGAATCCCTGCTATATAACTTTCCCACGTTAGTATAAATGCATATACATCTGATATCCCATAAAATGTTTCGCTTTTCCACCTGGGTCGTCTCTTTGGATAATCCCTTCTGATAAGCAATATTAAACTTTGAAAGAGCCATTTTAGGTGACTGTTAAATTCTGAATGCTTTCAGAGATTTTTTGTTTTTTTGTCTAAACAGCTTTACATTATTAAAAAAGCTTAAATAAAACTGTAGTTTTTAAAATTCTTGAAAAGTTTTATTATCACTCAAAAACAGAAGTTTTGAACAGACAACAGTTATTATACTTGTCGGACCATGCATTCAACGATGAAAAGAATTTTATTTCATTGTGTTCCATCACTTTTGAAATTTATTTCATTAGTTTTGAAATACGCTCATATATATACATATATTAACAGGGTAAACTAAGAGTCTTTCCCTGATTAAAAACGTGAATTGCGTATAAACTGTATGGTCAGACCTATATGATTTTTTTAAAAATTGATAACTAAGTTTTTTTTGCTTAAAGTACTGTGTTAGTAAACTTCAAGGTGTGGCTCCGCTGCAGGTTTGGAGAAGATCAAATTGGTATTTCAGTTCATGCTACGTGTTTTTCAACATTTACTCAGTAACCCTTGAGATAGTGTCTGCTGTTCTGGCTTTATCAACATCACGTATCAGGTATCAATATCACGAACTTTGCTTATTTCGTGTACACTGCGAAAAAAAAATCTGAAGTGTTCCAGATTTTAAATTACGTCCAAAGGGCATGTTTTTTAACATTTTGAGTGCTACCTTTATTTACCAAAAAAATGTTCTTCACAATTAAACCATAATATTCAGTTCAATAGGAATATAAAAAAATAATTTTAAAATGAGAATCTCCTTCAGAATCCTGCAGAATCTCCGATACAGAGTCTCGTGCGCTGGTAATAAAAATGTTTTTTTTCCGTGCAATGTTGCCATTGCTCGCTTTGAAATAATTTAGTTTGTTAATCAAAAATTTTTTGAAGTGTTATCAGGACTGAGTAATCTGTGTGTGTTCTTGGAGAACATTGTGAAATATTTACCAGGGTGTTTCTTCTCAGGTCCTGAACTGGAACAGTGAGCTGATGGAATGTAAGCTTTGTTCTGATGTACTGCTGGGCTGGATAGTAACTGCACGTGAAGGGATTTGAAATCCTCTTTTATTAAATCACTCTTATTTACACACTTCCCAACTCGGGAGAGATACAGAAAGTAAAAGACCGCACTTGGGTCGAACTTAACAATTAAATAATATTAACACTAAACCTAAAGTAGAAATGTAATTCAACTTTGCTTCGCAGAGCAATTCGCGGAGTTTGGCCTCTACTTAAAAGGGTGCGTAGCAAGATATACTAATACTAGAGCACTTCCAATTGTTTTACAATACAATCACGTAGTAAGCACTATGGCTCATAAATTTAAACTGCTAGCTGGTCAGACGAACGTTGAGCCGAGTGGCCGTGATCTGAGATTAAAGCTCTATCACACTGAGAGGTTTCTACCTCTGGCTTAAATAGTACTTGGCTGTACTTCAAAATTAGCATAAGCTGAAAACGCGGGCTTCTTCTGACGGGAAGCTGAAGCAGAGAGGAGATAGACAGATTTAAATTAAAATAAAACTTGGTTAGTTTAACTAAAACCTTACAGTGTTACAAAATATGAAATCGATAATAAAACGAATTTCAAAATTCAAATTAGGGCTTCCACATGCCCATATTCTATGGAAGATTACGTTATTCAAATTTTGATGGCTCTAGGTACCGTCGTTTTATCACAATGCGGCGAGAAACATACATACATTAATGCAGGTTTTCCATTATTTAATTTATTTAAAAATAATACAGGGCCATAAAATTTGGTGGCAACGATTTGAAAAGTGAATCGACGCAAATTGCCAAAACGAAATTAATAGCCCTTCTGGGCCAATTGCCCCTTTGGAAGGAAAAAAGTTGAAAATCTGAACGGTTTCAGATTTCAAATGATGTCCACAGGGGCGTTTTTTTAATATTTTGTGTGTTACCTTTATTTACTAAATATCATATTCTTCGCCCATATATTATAAAATTCAGTTCTGTATGGCTCTAGGTACCGTTGTTTTATCACAATGCGAGAAACATACATACATTTATGCAGATTCTTCATTATTTAATTTCTTCAAATATAAAACGGGGCGATAATATTTGGTGGCAAGAGTTTGAAAAGTGAAACGGATATTCAGAGTGATTCGATGCAAAATCGCAAAACGAAAACAATAGTACCTCAGGGACAAAGCCCCTTTGAACTAAAAAAAATGGAACAGTTCTGTATCTCCTTTTCTACTGGGTCGAAATGACGAAATTCAATTTGAGTTTTTCTTGTCTCGGAAGCGCGTCTTAGGATATGCATTAGAATTATACAAAGCATTGTTTTAATATAGGTATTTTGACACAAAATCGTAATTTTTCTGAAATGACATGCCAATTTTTTTCCATATTTTGTTTCTTCGACTCAAATTACGCCAAACTGTTAAATTTTGTAAAAATCTCACGAATCGTTTTTAAAAAATTAGCTCTAAAACGTTTAGCTCCTCAATGTTAGTTGAATTTGGTATATACTTATTAATATCTCTTTTTCATAAAACGTATTTGATTGTTTCTTTCATATTTCCAAATTTAGGTTCATTTCAAATGAAATTCGCCCAATTTATTTCGCCCATTTGTGATTTATTTTTAAAATGTGCATTTTTACATGATTTTTATAAGTTTTGAATTATAACTTATAAAAATTATTATTAATATTATTAATAATTTTTATTAACTTATAAAAATTATTAGTTTTGACCCGTTTTGAAATTTGGCGTATTTATTATAAGCGGTAATAACGAAAACGTGGTTTACGCCCTCTGTTAAAATTATTTGAAGGTATGAACGATGACATTTTCTCCGCTCGCGGGAAATGAAAAAAAAAGAAAAGGAAAATAGGTTGCTATAATTTAAGAAGTTCGGCAATTATTACTATAGATTAAGAAGTTTGGAATTATTTTTGGCGCAAACTGAAAAAAAATCCGCCAAGATAATTTTTGAAATTTCCCCATAAATTTCCCATCAAAAATTACAAAATTTAATATCTAGGCATAATTTGAGTCGTAGAATCGAAATATGGAAGAAAATTGGTATGCTATTCCAGAAAAAGTCCGATTTTGTGTCAAAATACCTATGTTAGGACAATGCTGTATATACATATATTATATATCGTAAGTCGTGCTTTCGAGACATGAAAAACGCAATTCGAATTTCGTCAATGGGCCCAGTAGAACGTAAGAATCAGAACAGTCCCATTTTTTTGCGCAGTATACATTGCTTTCATATTGTTTTTATGTACGTATGATAAGTAACTTGTATTTTGCTTATGCAGTGTCTATACATTCAATTTTTATCACGGACTCTATATGGCGATGCGTATTTTCCTGTAAGGTAGATACTTGTACGTTGATCCAGCAATTGGTCAGTAGAACGGGAGACATAGAACTGTCCTATTTTTTTGTGCAGGTGCAAACGTATTCATGGTGATAAAAGAAGATTTGCTGCATTATTAATGAGACCATACATCTTGTTTTGAACGGAGAGCTCCCGGTTTCAGACAAAGGAGGCCAAAATGTCTCATTTTCGGGAAAAAACTAACATATGGTAGCAAAGATTAGAAATAAAAAAAATATGATGGTAGCATTTGATATCTCGAAGGGGTGAAGAAGTAAAAAAATATGATGGTAGCAGCTGATATCTCGAAGAGGCGAAGAAGAAGCAGGCGATATACACGTCGCACATACTTTAGTCAGTTTATTAGTTGCAAATGCGCGTAGGCATCTCGTGCATTTCTCTTGATGACTGAATACTTCCTTTTTGTAATTTATTGACTTGTGTTAATTTAGACAGCTAAAAGTTTTTCTATGTGAACCCTTAATTTTAACAATGTGTAAATGTTATACTTTTAATATTCGACTCTTAATGCATTTCACTTTCAATGTTAGCTTACAAATTAAGCACTCGTTAATAAAGCAAAGAAACTGGCCATCAGATGTGAAACGTATCTTAGAGTATTTAGCGTAGCCAATGGAGGTGCCAGTGATGCAGAGCAAGATTTAAGATCAGATAAACATAAAATACATGGATCTTGCAGCCGCTTTGAATCCTTCGATGCTTAACTAAGAAAAGGAGAGGTTACAGATTGACCAACTCGGTAAGATTTAAAAGGTTGCTGGAACGGAAGGCGTTTGGGTTTATTATACGATGCAAGAAAAGAACAGCTTTCTTTCAAATTATGAAGCTTGTAAACTAATTCAAACACTTGTTGAACAGAAATTTAGCAATGCTAGTATGAAAATAAAATGTATTGTTGTAAATATGTTAGCTTCAATACTAATAACTGAATTAAAAATTGTCCTATATAATTAATGCTTCAACCTGTTGAAAGAATGCACAGTTCATTTGTTTGTCATCTAACTGCAGTTAACTGCCGATGAGGAAAAAAGGAAGTCGAATCAAAGTTTCTTATTTCTTTAAGGGAAAATGCAAACTGAATAGGCGAAAAGCAAATAAAATACAGAAACATATTTATTAGTAGCTGTAAAAAAGCGAAAATACCACCTGATGGTACAAGCACTATCAGCGGAGTATATAACGTTATGTAGGAGAGAGCTCATCTAGGTATAAGTTTATGTTTCAGTAAGGGAGCGAAAGTAACGTTGGACGAGCAGCTTCTAGTGGTGATTCGACTTTTAATTCTGAATTCACGGGTCCAAGAAAATAATCCTTGTTTTTTAGTTCGCCATTTTGTGCCATACGAAGCCACACAAGCCAAACATTTAAAATTTCAAGATCAATTGAGCGAAACATCAGACGTTATTGTCAATTGTCTAGTTGAAAGTATTAGCAGAGAATAACTTAAAATCGCTGCAGTTTTTGAAGATAATATTGACTGCAATTTTGGCTGAAAAAAAGACAAGATATCAACAATGTTAACGCAAAATAAATTTATCTCACGAAAGAACATTGATAGGAATCGGATTTAGTGCTCACATAAATAAATCACAGTGCGATTGAAACTGCTGCAGATTGTCAACGCATAGAAACCATATTGAAAAAATACATTATTTTTATATCTATAATATTCAAGTGGGAACTGAGAAAGAGTTTGGTAATGAAGTTGTCGTAGAGTATCAGAAAATGCTGAAATATTGTAAAACTAGTTGGCTTTTGTCTGCTACTGAAAGAAGTTTCAAACTGTATTGTTGTACAAGCCATTCAAAAACTACGATTTGAGTATCAATAAATGTTCAGACATTCTGATAATCTTTTCCTGAAACACACTCTTTTTTATGCATGTACAGTAAACAACGCTTCATCAAGCTGTGTTGAAAATGGAGAGTTAGAGTATTCGTCCAGCCACGAGCAAAATAAATCAACTTAAAGAGAATCTGGCCGTGATAAAAAGTCGTCTGTTTTATACACACTCTGTTTGAAACTTAATGGCAAATTGCAAGAACATAGCTGGAGTGGTGTTGATGAAGAATATGTGAAAAATTACAGTTGCTATGTTTTATAAAATAAGCAAATAATAACTGGAGCAGTAGACTTTGTTTCGTGAAGAATTAGAAAACCTTGAATGGGAGAAATGAACCAAAATACTTATGTGGGATGAAATCTAAAGTATAATCGATTTGTTGAATGAAAAGGGATTTATTAATTGCAATTAACGCATGAAGTATTTTATGAGTATTTACTTATTTCTAACTACATAACAATACAAAAAAAGACAGAATTGAACACTTGGGAATGCTTCAACCAAAGTTTCTTGGATGGAACCACTTTCACACGAGTTGCATAATCACTTTCACACAAATAACGTGAATCATACGAACTTTCGTATAATTACTAAATATATTTTATACCTGCTTCACACTAATGCATGCCTAGAAAGGGCCTTTTCTCGTATGAATAAGTTGTAAATGAACTCAAAAATATATTTTCATGCCCCAATTCTTAAAGAAATGTTAAATACCAAAGTAAATTGTAAGAAATCCTGCCAAGAATTCCATTTTTATTCGAAATCAAAACTAAATACACTTGAACAAATTTGCTCTTCAAAAAATATACGACCACATAAATTATTAATTTTTACATGTTCATTCCTGTCCTTTTCATTAATAACAAAACTCTGAAGGAATATCATGTTTTTAATGCATATATTATTATCTAAAAAGTAGCAGATATTCCATGTTGGGAAAAGAACTAAATGGCCACGCATTATGGTCCGACTTGGGGGGAATTTTTTAACAACTATTCTAACAGAATAGTTTCATTTTCGAAGATCTGTCTCCTTTTTTCTCTTTACTCAAATAACGTCCATACCACCAAGTAGAGATGTTTTTCCAAAGAGAATAGACATTCCGTAAAAATGAGATCTCGATTTGTTTCCGTCTGATTGCTGATTACAGTCTGTGTTATAAGTACTTACGGTTCGGACGCCAAACTCTCGGCGATCTATATGGTTTTTCAGTGCCCTATGAAATACTATATCTGAAATACGATATAACACAAATTATCCCCATTCCAGTCATTCACACTACGTCTATGATTAGTACAATTAAGCCTCATATTAGCTTATATACCTGTTTTTAATTTTCTTATTTGATTTTCACATTATAAAATATAATACACTGTAATGCGCAACATGGTACACAAAATACACACAGTAATAGGCAGTTCGTATTTTTTAAAGAAGTTACTAAAGTAATTTAAATCATAATATGCAAACTGAGGTACCATTCAACAAATAAAGATCAGCTTATTAATATTAATGATAAAAAAGCTGCTATAACTATTACAGGGTTACTGCGTTTAGCTTACTTCGCGTGCTATTGATTAGCGTCAAAAAGCGCTTTTAAAGAATACTTAACGTAGGACTGATATACTACTACTTTCTTAATGCAAATAATTCTTACTTGAGAATATGCCGTATAATAGTAGGCAGTGGCAGTGATTTATTGCGGTAGTGGCAGTTGTGTTTTCTGACTGCAAAAAAAAATCACATGTGGACACCACATGACTTCCTTCTACGGTATATTAAATTATACACATTTTTTGGTGCAATTCATTTAAACTTATTCCCTCGAATTTCTTTAGAGAAATATTTCTCATTCAATTAATTCCGTTCTCATTTCGCGCAAAGCAAAAACACATAAAACTCAAAACTTCTTGATTAAAAAACATAAACTACAGAAAAACACAAAACACCAAGTACAGTTAAAACAGTTCAAAAAATGTTTGTGATTAAATTAAGAGTTTCTACGCAAAGCCAAACAATTCGGCCAGCGGCCAAGAAGGCAGATTTTTCGGTGCACAAAACTGAAAGTTTACTTTTGGTCCCACTCGCAAAAAGACATTGACGGTGCAAAAACTGACTTAATTCTCTATTTTTCTGAGTTTTAAACGCAAACAAATGATGACTCATTAGGCTTAACTCTCGACTTAGACTTTTAAATAGTCGATAATTCTAAAAATATTGCATGCAAATTAATTAAAGGGATAAAAACCTTAACTAGAACATAAAAGTCACATAACTGAATCACTTTTAAGGCAAATAATGCACAATTTACCAACATATAAGAATAAAAAACTAAGCTCGCCGAGTTATGTAACAGAGTGAGAATATATATATATATATATATATAGGATTACCGGATCAAGAGCACGAGATAAGTATAAAGTGAATTTATTACGAAATTACTAGTATGAATGAAAGATGATAAAAATGGGATGATAACATGATAAACTGACATAACTAAGGATAATGGTAACCCCAAGACTAAGAATAGTCCACGTATTGTTCATGTAATAATCAACAGTTCACAGTTTGGATTATTTGTTGAATCTCGGGAATAAGATCCTAATTCACATATGCTGGTGGATTCTATAACAACACTGGGACATCATCCCTCTTCGAGAACACGTCTGTTCTCTTCCACGTTTGGAACTCGTCTGCTCCACACCACCTCTGGTACTCGTCTGAGCTGTTTTGCGCTGCGCTGGGCTGGCGGCAGATGACGTCACCTCACTGGCGTTTCCGATTTCCCACATATATATATATATATATTTATATGATTATTACAGCCGACTGCAACGGAAAAGGGAAGTGCACATCTACAAGTTATAGCAATCTCATACACAAATTTTCACATTCAACGGCTGCTCGTCTTTGAGTTTTGCGAGATACATACATACGTACGTACAGACGCCAAGAAAAAACGTCTTCTGAATCCATTTTAAATCCATTTTACAATTGGCAAGAACAGTCATTTATTCAGGCCATACGTACAGATGTCACGCAAAAACATCATTCAAATGGTTTCGAGAGCGGTTGAAATATGATATCCAAAACTTTTCTTGAGAACAATACTTCCTTTTCTTCGTACAAGGATTTAATAAAAAATGATATATATTTAGCATGTTGGAATAAAACACACACACAGATAAATATTATTTTTGTTAGACTAAATACAACCTGTAGAAGAAAAGACAAAAGCAAATTACCCAGATCTTGCAATACCCGAAAGTCTGTGATCCAAGTTATTTCACATAGTTTGAGCTCCATTGCGCCAAGGCTTTGCGCCTTTAAAAAGCTGTTCTTGATAATCATTTCTCTGTTCCTTAACTCACTTTTTAATGATGCATAGCTTTTTTAAATTTAATATTTTATATTCGTATTTTATATTGTATGAAATATCTTCTGAATAATTTAAACTGAATTCTTATTCTCAAAATATTCTCAATTCCTATTCAAATCATTCGAGAAAATTTTAAACATTGTATCAAAAATAAAATCAGTTTGATAATATCAAAACATTTCTCTATATAATTTTCATAAACGAAACCTTCTTAAGTCCTATTTTAAGAATTGACTGTTCTATGAAATAAATCATTATAAATCTCTGTTAATTGAAATATTCGAAAAAAGAAAGTTATTCTATACTGAAGTATATAATATATAACATCGAAAATATTTTTTATTAATTACAGTGCTGCAAGAAGTGTCGGTAAAATTATCAACTGGATATGCTATAAATTAAATATTTTTAAAGTTATATTAGTTCAATACAGAGTAGAGACCCGAGTAGCCGGCAGCGGATTAACAGGACCGGATCTGAAAAGGGTGTAGTTAAGCTCATTGCCAAACGATGTAAACATTACTACCACAAATTATCAGGAAGGAAAAGGAACATCACAAAAAGGAAAGAATAGCGCATGGAAAAACAGAAGTAATTACAGATAATATTCGTAAACATCTATAATATTTCCCCAAAAAATCTGACGTATACACCACACGACTTCCTTATACGTAACATTAAATTATATACATTTTTTCCTGCATTTCATTTAAACTTATTTCCTCGAATTTCATCAGAGGAATGATATCTCATTCATATTTCATTCAATTCAGTTCATATTCATAATAGAATTCATATATCATTCAATTTAGTTCTCACTTCGCGACAAGCCAAAAATACATAAAATCTCAAAATATTTTTATTAAAAATTGAAAAATTTAGAATAACGTAAAACATAAACACAGTCAAAACATTTACACAGTCATTTAACGAACAACTTTTACAGTTAAAATCATACATAGTTTCTACGCAAAAACAAACAATTCGACCAGCAGGCAAGAAGGCAGATTTTTCGGTGCAGAAAACTGAAAGTTTACGTTTGGTCTCACTCGGCAAAAAGACACTGAAGGCGTATTAACTAACTTAGTTTATTGTGAACGCTATGTTGAGTCAATATATGGGATAATTCAATACCTTAAGTATTAATTCCAGAATGGCATAAGAATGATTTCGCAATAATAAACGAAGACGATATCTTTGTTTTTGCGAAGCTTAGTTTCTCTAGATTGGCAACAAATTTACTATTCTGCTAAGTTTCAAATGTAAACAAATATGGCTGGTATGGTAAACAAAAATTAGGCTTAGCAGAACCCAAACAACATTTAAATTGTTGATAATTTTACAATTATTGCATGTAGGTTAACCAAAAGTATTAAATATTTTTTAAAGTTCTTTAAAAGCAAAAAAGGAGCAATTTGCCAACATATAAGAATAAAAAAAATCTGATGTGTGCACCACATGACTTCCTTATATGGAATACTAACTTACACGCATTTTATATTTCATTTAACACGTTAACTGCCAACTACGAGATAACTCGTAGATTGCGTTTTTTCTAGGACGCCAACTACGAGTTATCTCGTACTGTGTTTACTTGCCATTGTTGTGTAGCTACAATTAAACTCGGAATATATCAGTGCTAATATCGACAGGTGGCTTCTGGGAAAAGACAAAAATATCAATGCCGGCTTGCATGCACAGAAAATTTATTAAAAAAAGAACAAAAAATAAAATTATAAAAATTAATTGAAATTCAAGAAATAAAATAATATTTTATTGTTTGTGGAACTACTTAAAACAATCTTCCACACAAAGGGCTGGCTTCTCTTTACAGGCTGGACAGAAATAATGCGTTTCTCGGCGTGTTTTTGCTTGGGTACATATACGACATGGCTTTGTCGGACGCTGTTTTTTTTTCGGTAGGTGGTAGACTTTCTAAATAATGGAGCTCTTGCAATATAATTTTTTTCGAAACTGCTTGAATCTCTTCTCCAATCAACGCGACGACGAATTCTTCTCTGAACTTTAACAGTTTTATTGTAGAAGAAGTTACTTTTGGAAACATTTTGTGAGCATTGTGTATATATATATCTCTATAATACATAGTGAAACCTTTACGGGCCATCTAATAGCCTTTCTTAGAGATGAGTAGTGCGAAAGCATTTGATCGGATCGGTCAATGCCAGACATTCCATTATTGTAATCTTGAATTATATTCGGTTTCATAGAAATTTTTCCATTGCGACAGGTGGTCTGCGTGCGAATTAACTCGTAGTTGGCTTCTGTGATTAAATCAAATTCTCATTTTAGGCTAGATTTCCGAAAATTGCTGTGGCAGTCAACATGTTAAATATATTGGATTGAACTAAATCTACTTCGTCGATAGCGCATAAACCATAATAGAATAAATGCATTCCTTGAAATTCACTATATTTGTTTACCATAGCGGCACTCTGGCGTTCGGTTCACCTAACACTGTTACATCTCATTCATTGTATAACTTATAATGCATAAAAATTATGTATATCATTTGAAGAATTAAACTCGCGTCAAGGCAAAAATACATTAAATCCAAAATATCTATAAATTTAAAATTGAAGTAAATCTTAAAAACTTATTTCCCCGAATAAATTCCAGAACTGATTAAGCATGATTTAATTCGCAATAATAAAAGAAGCCGTTATCTTTGTTGTTGCGAAGCTTAATTTCTCTAGACTGGCAACAAATCCGCTTTCCTGATAAGTTTCAAAAGTAAACAAATATGGCTGCTACGTCCAAAACAATTAGGCTTAGCCGCACCTAAACAACTTTTAAATTGTTGATAATTCTACAACTGTAACATGCAGGTTAACTAAAGGCATAAAAAACCTTAAACGTAAGTTAAGGACAACATAATTAAATCATTTTTAAAGCAAAAATATAATAATAAAGAAACTGAGCTCACATATTTATATACTTTTGGGCGGCCAATTGCAACCAAAACGAGGGATGGGCATGTACATGTTATAGCAGTCCTAAATAGATAATTTGAACGTTCTGAGTCTACTCGTTTTTGAGTTATGCAAGATACATACGTACATATGTACGTGTAAGTACATGCGCACAGACACGACGAAAAATTCTTTTGAGAATCCATTTTAAATCAATTTTATAATTTTTTGGGGAAAAAAGAGTCCTTTATTCTGTCCTTACGTAATGTCGAGCAAAAACTTCTTTAAATTGCATTCGATAGCGGTCAAAATGGAAATTTTCTTTGAAGTATGGTACCGGGAATTTTTTGTGATCGCATTACTTCCTTAACTTCGTACAAGGAAGTAATAAAGAAGCAATAAAGAAGCAAGACTGTAATATTCTTGGCACTATTTTTGTCAAATTAGCATTTGTAAAATAATCATGGATTTAATAACATTAAGCTTTAGTAGATGATATCTAATGAAACAAATGATATTTATAAACATTATTAGGAATATTTAACAAAATTATATGCAGTACGATTAAAACGCTGTTTGATATATTTGGAAGTAGGTTAAATATAGCATATAGAAATGCGTTAGTTGGTTAAATATAGCATACAGACATGTATAGTATACACAAAATGTAATTATTATAATGAAAATCTTACTGAAAAACATCTCACATCATGGAATATGGAGAACTAATTTTATACAAAATTGCAATCTGGAAATTCCAGTGTGCATCTTACACCTTGGAGAATTTACTGTTACAGTTTCATATATTAAAAATAAAGTAACATAAAATAAAAATATATTATTCATAATATTAAAAAAAATTCGATTTGATTTTGGTGTGCACACTTCGGTTTGATGCTCGAAACGTCTTTAAGCGGAACAGCAACAAAAGGATTAAGGGTTTTAAGAATTAGACCCTAAGAAATTTAAGGTTATACAGAATTATCACATTGCTTCTATACTCTTATGACGTAAGTTATTAGTAACTGGAAGATCCCTGGTTCTGATCTTTTATATCTTTCGAGCAGATGAACATAATAAGCTATATAGACATACAAGAAAGTGTATTTAAAATTAATTGCTAATAATAGGACTAAAATCTACTATGCTATTATTTGCTGGGCATTTATTTAAGAAAAAAGACGTAATTATTCAAAACGTAGTTAGATTCCCCCTATTTTCAACGCAAAAATTCCTTTAAATTATAAATTCGTTCTTTTATATAGCTTTAAATATTTTTTCAGGTAATGCTATAGAGATTAATACAAGCGACTCTCCTTTTTATAAACTTTCAATTTATGAAATGCGCATTTCCAAAAAAGGCATTTATTGCATTAGCCCCGGAAAATGTTTCACGGAACTTTTACCGATTTCTGCTCTAATTTATGAACTGCCATTTGACATCCTCTGTTTTATGAACTCAAGTTCTCCTTTCCGTTCGCTATTTCGTTTAAAAAGCTGACAGTTTGAACGTTGGGAGACGGAATTTCTTTGAATTAGTTGAATGATGAAATTTCCTAAATCTTCGGATCTACGAAGTTAAAAAACGGAATAGGAATGTTTCTATCACAATTCAAGTAGACAGTGCGATTACAGGTATCTAGAGAAAGGTAACGAAGAAACTTATATCTTCTTAGAAACAGTGATTGCTTTAACAAGTTTTCGGAAGACGTAGAACATATTGTCACTTTTGGGACAAAGTAATTTCTTTCAATAAACTTCTAGTGTCTGTTATTTAGCTTTGTACTTGAGTATTATATTTCAGTTTTCTAGCTATACCGTCTGGTGCAGAATTAACTGATACATTTTAATTGATGGTATGTAATCTATGGAAGTAAAGAAAGGATGCCCAAATAGGCACTTATTACCCACATACTGCAAGTTTATTTTTTTGAAAATTACATACAACAGATAGCTGTAATTTTCTTTTATCCAATACTGGAAGCACGCCAGAAACTATCATTCAATGTATTCTATATGTCTTCGTTAAGATGACCTAATAATGCTTATGCAAATGATGCTTCAGGCTTAGGGCTCCAGATTTTAGGAGACCCGCAAATCATTCTGTGTCTTCTCATAAACTTGTTGTTCTCAAACAAAAATAAGGAAAATGAGCTTGAGGATAAGGAAATGAACTCTTGAAGGACACTTCTGCCTACGGCCTCAGAATTTTTTAACACCTTATTGCAACTGATAGCTTCTCTTCTGCAGTCCTTATTCTTGCCGACCAGGAAAAGTTATGGCGTTGGCGCAATATGTAGTCGATTGAAACGAATCAGGCGGCTATGCGCTACCCTGGCCATCCTATATATAATAAAAGGAATGGAAACAATAATGAAGGATGCTTGTTTTTATGTGATAAAAAAAAGAAATATAAAACACGTGAGTAATCATTTATTGTCTAATAATAAAACTGTCAAAAATTCATAATTCCAAAGAGTTTGCTAAATACAGCTGTCGAAGACGGTAAAAGGTCACTGATACATGCTACATATAAGTGGGACAGTCATAACTTCCCTTTGCCGAGAAATGAAATTTTCAGAGACAGAAAATTATCTATTCAGAGAAATGCCTGGTAAAACTATTCTTAATGAAGAAAAGCTCCTGAAGTAAAAAGGACCCAATTCTGTTTGTGTCAGAGATGAACTTCAGAGAGTTCCAGGGGTTAGCTAATTGTTTGAAAATAACTTTGAGTTCGACATGGCTTAAATTTTAGTAAAGATATGTTATAAGGCTAGAAATATATATATCTACCAGTATTCATTCGAAAGAAGAAAATGTAAAATCTCTACTTCCTGAAAATTCATTAGAACATGGTTTGAATGAGTAGAAGATTGGTTAGGCATCTGAAGTTTAACCTGCAAAAGCTTTTGCATTTAAAGAGGATAAAGTGGTGGAAAAGTAGCAAAGCAAAGACTTAAGTTATATGCGACAACAGGTTCAGAGAAGCTCAGCCTTTATCCGTAAAAAAATATAAAAAAAGCTAAAATGCCTTTAAGCACACGAGGGAACACCCGATTACGTGAGAATAAAACATTGCAAAATAATCAAAATTATGAAAAATGGTTCAAAAAGATTGGGAAAATATTTTTAGCAATGAAACAAAAAAACTGTTTTTTTATGATGGATAAATGTGTTGTCCCGTTAAAGTTAAAATGTTTCAGGCGAGCTATTGTCAGTTCCCTCCATTCAACATTACTTCGATATTAAAGCTTAATGGGTCACGGTATCATCCATTGTTTTGCACAATAATATAGACATAGAGATTTTCAAAGAGATTATTTAGTACGTGGAGATGAGCAAGAACAACTGCGATTCCAGTAAAAATGAGGCTTTGATACAAGAGCTTTGTGGGAGAAACTCTTACGTTCCCTATTCGCAAGTTTCCTCTTTTTTTTAAATGCAGATAAGAATATACTACAATCATGCACGGGAGAAATATCCGATGATTTATTATTTAGTGAATCGATTACTATCGTTCATTATCGATTCTTTAGAGAATTTGAATGCCTCAAGACAATGAGTAAGAAGGTTAAAAATGCGCAGAAATCATTCCAAGACTAAATAAACTATTTCAAGTGAAATATCAATATCATGCTCCTCAACTTAAAGTTTTTCGGGTGAGCATCCATAGATAGGAAATTTTGAACCTTTGCAACTCGGTCAACCTGTATATCTACTTACCTAGCAATGATATGATTAATGCAGAAAAGCTTAAATACAGTACTACAACCAACTGTAATCTGTGTAACTGTAATCAACCAACTGTATACAACCAACTGCAATCTCGTTAGAAAAGACTTTTGCAAGGCACTTGAACCGTTTTTCAAGGCGATATTTTCCCTTAAGATGTTGAAGAATATTTGCAAGTTTCTTTTTAAAAAACACCTCTAAATAAACTGTTACTAGGAGTTTTTTGTTCTTTCAGCAAGCATCTGGGCAAAATAATAGCATTGGCATTGGAAAAAAAATTTTTTTTTTCAAATCTTGGACCCAAGCGAGCCGGTGAAAATAAATACACAGCTGCGTCTTAAATTACTAAGTCCTTTCGTTTTAAATACAGGCAATTTTAGATAATTTAGTGCAAAATAATAGGATTTTGGTTTCCTTTTATCGTTTAGCATTGTTATTTTTAACGGCTTTCTACAAATATTTGATTTTTGTTTCTTGCACCTTTAATTTGTGGAGTATTAATTTTTAAACTTGAAAGCTTATCATAACTGTTCCGTTTCAAATTGTTTTCGGCGTTAAACTAAAATCAGAACCCAGTGATTATACTGCAACATTTTAAAATTAAGTTTATATATATATATATATATATGTGCGTGTGTATTTAAAGTTTTAAATAAATTTTAAACGAAATGGAATTTATATGGCATATTTTTTAATGAATAAGAACGGCATATTTTTTTCACTAATGGCAAAATATGGCAATGAATAAAAATGACATGTCGAGTGGCAATGAATACGAAGGGCAAATGTTTTAAATGAAATAGAATTTTTTTCAAGTCAATAACAATTATAAGACTTTTAGCAGTTTTAATTCAATGGAATAAGCTTACCGAAGCGCGGTTGTAAAGCAAATAACATTAAGAGACTTTCTGGGAATCTAGAGCATTAAATGTGGAATGAAAATTGCACATTTTTAACACTATTCCCATTTAAGGAATTCTATATTTTAAGAACACTTTTAATTTCCATGGGAGTTCATAACTTTCATAAAGATTTCTTAATATTAATGTATGTCTAACATTGCTATTACATTAAAATGTAACAAACCCTTTTGAATATTATATATGTAAAATATCCCATCTCGTGAAATGAGAGGTAGGTTTTGCTTTTAAGAGACATGGATAAAATGCCAGAACTAACAACACTTTTGGCACCCACAAAATTGTAAATTTTTATATCCTGTTTCAAACAGCCCTGGAAATTCGTTTTCATATACAAATTTCGTTGAAATAACATTACGCTTAATTAACAAAATGCTATGCAACAAAAAAATGTAACTTCATGCAGCACTAAAAACTTCTTTTAAACTTTATAGAGCATTATTATTTCTTTTCGTGTAAGATTGACTTCCAGAATTAAATCAGTATAAAATATTAATGGTTATAATGACATTACCTAAAATAAATTACAAAGTTGGTTGATTGTAAAGTTAGATAATAATGACAGGATATAAAATAAAAGTGTTAAAATATTTTGTATATTCGACGTCAAAAATTTCTGGATGTAATCTAAAAAAAACTAGCGTTATCATGTCTAATTTAAAATTTAGCATGAAGTAGAATAGACGTCACTGCAAATAATATTACAACGAACCGAAGTGGGATAAAAAATAAAAAAAACTTCTATTAGAAATAAATGCAATGAGTGGATTTTTTTCTGGTAAATGAATTACATGCAAGAAAAGAAAGCATTTCACTGAGACGTATGTTCATCAAAACAAGTAAAAATTTACTGAAGAAAAATATATTATCGGGAAGTGTATTAAAATTAGTTATGCATAAAAATAAGAATTAATAATCTAAGAACTTTTAAATTAGCTCATGATGAGAATAATTGGATTTATGTTGGGTCTTTCTCCCAGGTATTATACTGACGCTTAAGCAACAGGGCTTCGTCTATTTCTTAATGAATTGTGACTATAATTACAAGATTGGCCTCTCCTGTTTTGACAAGACTGAGTTTTTAAACGCTCTTTAAACAAATTTGAAAAAAATAATTTAATCACTTACACTGCAGGGCGCTCCTTACTTAATGCTGTATAAAAACATATATGGTGTATCTAACATAAGTGGCGTATCTCATATAGTGTAATAAAAATGACAAAAATAAAAAGCATTTTAATCAAAATACCCTTCACTAAAAATAATTAATTTTTCTTTGTTAACGCTGTAAGGCTCATTTCAGTTTACTACATGATTTTTATGTAAATTCTTCCTGTGTCTTTTATTTCTTCCATCAGTCATTACCAGAGTGCAAATTATGTGACTTTCCTATTCATTATCGCACAAAGCTAGATTCCAAGTTGCTGTAGCTGAAATAGTTACTCATTGGTTTCTGCAGTACATAGTTACATATCTGAATTAAAGAAATCCCCAAGTAGCGTAGCTAATTTTAATTAATCTTACAGTTAAAAAAACCTGTAAAGTCATTAGGTTTTTTCGAATCAGGAGACGTGCAATTCCCTCGTCGGGATTCGAAACCTGGACCTCATAAGCGACAAGTATACTTCCAGTTACATCATAAAGTCATGCGGAAAGGAGAGAGAAAATACCTTACATTCTCCCCCTTTTATAGCACCACCTTTTATTTCGGGCGCCACTTGTGTAGTCATTACGCTATAGAGACACAGGAACGGGAAAAATGCGCAGTGCCTTCCCTAGGACTCAAATCATGGACCTCCCAATGCGCGTCGAGTATGCTTCCAGTTACACCACGAAATCATACGGATAGGAGAGAAGACAACTTATAAAACGTTTAGTTAAACTTAACCTCTTGTCTGTGTTTTCAGAGTTTAGATTTTTGTTAATAGTATAGACGATAATTAAGCAAGGGTAAGATAAATAAGAGAAATTAAAAAATCAAAGACCACAATTTAAGGAGATAATTAGTTGCAACTTTAGAGCCTTTTAAATATTTGTATTAGGCTTCGTATATAATAAATTTGTTTCAAGAAGTTTAAGGAAACCATTGCATTTCACGAGATTAAAACTATACTTAAAATTAATATTAATTCATTTTTGTTTGCAACATCATTTCGGATATAGATGCAGGACTGATCGTACGTAACTATCTCCAAATTTAAACAAACACAAATTATTAGAATAAAAGAGCTTTTATTTTGAGGTTATATTTATCTTGGTTTCTCTGTCTGTTTGCCTGTTGAGGTCAAACCTTGAAATTCTTGTTTGACGGTCTTCTACAGAGCTGACGTTCGAACGTTTTCCTGAAAGTTTACGCTCATACATATTTACGATGACAATATCACATTATCGGGCATATTTTTAAAACTTTTTTTTTGTAAATGTCCTTTTTTTATGTTGAATTTCCTCTTCACCCCTACTGATTGATCAAATTAATCATTGCGGAATTTCAGTTCTTGCATCATCTGTTAGACTGAAAAATAATCTTCGAAAGAAATTATACTTTTCTGAAATCTCTAACATAATTCGCTAAGTATCAGGGATTGTTTAAAAATTCATTAATGTTTTTAACCGTCATGCGGTTGATAACAGTTACAAATTTTAAGTCAAACCACTTAATCTTCCATTTTTAGCAGCTACACTACAATAAATGTCAATAAGATAGTTGTTGAATTTTAATTTGATAATGTTGAGATTTTGGAGTAGTATGAAACTTGTTTCCTTATTAGAACAGCATACATGCTTGTAAGTTAGACATAAACTTTAACGGGCGCTTTCCTTAAGCTCAACAAAACGATGAACAGGATATGTAAACCTATGACTTGTGAGGAAAAAACATCACATGAAGAAAATGGGAGTTGGATAACGGGTGATTAATTTAACTAGCATGATGGCAGGTATGTGACTTCAACATTTCCATACGATACTTATAGTCTTCGACAACTCGTTTGCATATCAGGATCGCGCACCAAGCTGAAGAGAATTACGGCTCCTGGCCATGCCGACAGCCAGGACGTATGGAGGACACACAGCCTTCTTCCTCTCTCATTCATACACACACACACCTTCTTGCCTTCTACCGCGGAGCTATATAGCGTTGAACTTTACGCATCTTCAGCACTACACAGCCACAAGAGAGAATGGAAATTTATCAAACAAAATAAATTAAATGAAACAGAAATTTAATGGAGTACTTTCACAGGCAAAGGATTTCTCTTCATATTATCTTTTCTCCTTTGAATTAAAATGTACAAGGTAAAATATACGTAACATTTTAAGATACGCTGTTTTAGTAAAGTGAAATATATATGTTCGATTTTAAGATACACCGCTTTAGTCAAATGTACTCAAATAAAGAAAATTAATTATAGCGATCACAATGTTTTTGGGTATGTGTTACGAAAGTTTAACTCCTAGGCAGTAAAAATGCATTTCATTCCTGATATATCTAATCAAAAATATTAAATATTTTTATAGAGATACACTAATGTTTGATTTAAGTAGAAACGCATTTGATTCGTGGTATATATAACTAAAAACATTGAATATTTTTAAAGAGGTACATTAAACCCTTTCACACTAATTAAAAATAAAGACGTTGCATAATTTTCCCACGTTAGACTAAATGTATATTCATCTATTATCCTATAAAATGTTTCGCTTTTCCACTCGTCTTGTTTGGATCGATAATCTCTCCTGATAAACCATACTGTACTCTAGTGATAAACCATACTTAGTAAACTTTAATACAGCCCTTTTTGGCGATCATTAAAATCTGAACCCCTTTGAGGCTTTTTGTTTCGTTATTATTGCTTTTTCAGAAACATATTATCATTGACTATAGTAGCAACAAGTGGTAGTAATAATTCAAATAAAATAAAAAATAAATATTTTAAAAATCCATCCCATATTCAATTCGAAATAAATAAACCATATCTTTAAAAAACCGGAAACGCAGTGGAAACCTCTAGAAAGTGGGATAACCCGCCAAAAATCAAAACGAAAAATAATATTTGTCTCTTTCGCTGTATCGTCATCAGGCTAACGGTGCAATGAAAGAAGTAAATAAATAAAATAGCCTGTTTCTGAACTGACAAAGACAAAATTTAAAATTAAAAAAAAATTAAGAAAACCAATAACTTGGAAGAACAACAATGTAATCTGTGTCTTTATCAGTTCTACCCTTACAGCCCGAACTAAACAGTGCAAAAATTATACCATCAAAAAGTGTCAAATTGTAAAGGATTGCCAAATAAAAATTCGAAACCACTGCTTCTGTTTTTTGGTTTGTTTAGTTTTTGATTCACACATACACAAGTGAATATAGAGATTAAGCAGGAGTAAAAACAATGGTGTTGTCTAATACATTGACCTTCTTTAAAACTCACCATGAGGGCTGCTATCATGGGTCCTGTAATAAACCAGATATACGTCTGACTTCCATATCCAGACCAGCAATGAGTGTTGTGGTAGTATGACATGAACAAGCACCAAAGACCGATACATACAGCTGGCAAACCTGAAACAAATGTAAATAAATAAATTAATTATAGAGAAATGTACCTCTAGGAAAGACTGTAGCTATTCTCAACGAGTTTTGTGATGACAAATATTATTACTAAATGTAAATTTATGAGTCAAGAAAAGATAAAAATTTGCTGTTATTTCGCACTATACATATTATTAGATTCAGTATTATAAGCTAAGAATTTAGATTAGTTTCAGTATGATGAAAAATGTTATGTGAAGTAGTTTACAATATAAATGTACGTTTTATTTTATCTCAAAATTAAAATATTCATTCTTGAAAACAGATTTTTAATTCTGTTGAGGTATTAGGTTATATGGATGAAGAAACTTAAAAACTGTAGCCCTCGACAGGAATCGAACTGGGAACCTCCCAAATAGGCGCCGAGGGTCTTCCAGTTACACCAGTCATATATGCGGAAAAGAAGGAGAAAATACCTTATATAATCCCCTTTCAAAACGTGACTGAGAATTAGGGGATCCAATAGCCAAACCTTGGTGGTGGCGAATTATCCTGCACCATCGTTTTAGTTCGTGCGCCATTTGTAGAGCCATTTACAATTTTTCGATTTCAGGAAACTGAAAAAATCCATAAGGCCATTGCTGGGATTCGAACTCTGGACTTCCCTAATGTGCGTCGAGTGTGCTTTTAATTATACCACGAAGGCATGCGAAAATGAGGTTAAAACACGTAAGTATCGATAAATTTTGAAAATTAATTTTAATCTCTTATGTAAAAACATTGTAAGGTTTATAAAGCGTTTTCTAACAGTTATTTTAAGTTTTGTATCTTTCCTATCTTATTCTAATTTCAGCTTACAATTTCCTGCTAGAATGTGAATTCAGAAACGCAGAGAATGCAAATAAGAATGAGTACTATTTAAGTCGTGACATACCGACTTCAAGGCAGAGAGTCTGATTTCCTGAATAGCGCGCGTTTGCCTTCTGGCCACATCTCTCTTAGCTGTTACTACCATCGGCCATATCTAGGCCCTTGCTAGGCTTCGCCGATTCAATTAATACTTAGGGGCCAACTAGTTAGATTCTGATAGCTTCGGCTATATTTATTTAAGAACTTTAATTAAGTTAATTTTAGTTCAAATTATTAGTATTTAAGTTCAAGCCCGAGTGGTGGCTTTATTGAAGTTCCAAGCAGGAACTAATTGTAAATATACTGGATAATAAAGGGTTTTAAACCCTTCTGAAGTCTCACCTGTTCTGTTCACACTTAAGCGATTATTTGATTGTAAAGTGTTCGTGGGGTTCTAAGTAAGAACTTAAGATTTAAAGAGTTAAACCCTACAATATAAAACGTATATAATATGAGAAAGAATTCTGAAGACTTATTTTTATGTTTCCCAGGCCTAATCGTTTTTGCATTGCTATCAGCTAGTGATATTTTTGAAATTTCCTGATTGTTACTTGATTTATTAAAAACACGAAAATAATAATAAACACATATTTTTTCGCGATCTAAATTCTTTTAAATGCCGTGCGGACTCAACAAGTTTAATTTATGAATAACAATGCACATTTTAAAGAGTTATACAAAAAATATTTTTCTGTGCCTGATTGCGTTTTTTTAAATACAGCAGTGTAAATGATTGCGTTTTCTAAATACAGCGGTCTTTTTAAATCAACGGTCAACAGTAAAAAGAATGTGAATAATAATATATTATTATCTTCTGAAGCAATTTTGCATTTAAAATCACCAGAGCATATTATCGATAAATGTGCATTCTGTGCAACATTTTTGAGGTTGATGCAGCTTATTATCAAAACTGGTTGAAGTACATTCATACCCATAAATTACAAGCTTTTGCAATTCACATTTTACAAATATTTAATATGAACCAAAATGATATATATATATATATATGATGATACAATTTAACATGATAAGAAAACCTAAGATATTAACAATCCTGGATCAAATTTGAACGCTAGAAAAGGGAAAAGAAAATCTAGAAATAAAAAATTCATACTTCACTCTCGTATCAAAAATTAATTTAATTTATTTTTTGTGCAGAATGTACTGTATTCTGCAGAAATGTTAATATGGTTCACGAGAGAAATTCAAGAGGTATAACAATGTGGCATATTTGAGTGAGATTATCGATCTCTTTCTGAGGAACTAACTTCCTATATATTGTACGTTTCTCTAGAAGAGAACCAGGAAGAGAACTTCGCTCTGCAGTGCATTTCGAAAGTCTGTTCCAAGCATGCCCAACAGTACTTGGATCGAAAGACTACTTTGGATAGTCAAAGCTCTAGATATCTTCTATTTCTAGAGGCTCATTATCTTAGATTTACAGAAGCGAACATTATATACTCACATGTTTTCACATATCCTCAAATTCCTTTGTAAGAACGCAAATAACTTTAATGCATTTATTAAAAATTAAACAGTTAAAGAAAATTATTAGAATAAAGACTTAATTCTCACTGTAGAATCAAGAATTTTATACTTCGTAACTATTTGGAAGTTCTTAACATAATAACATGTATTGCGAATTACAATAATTGCAAATTTTAAATCACGATTTACATCAGTATGTTTAATCAACATCGAATAATTTTCTTAAAATATTTGTCTCATATCATTTCATTCTCTTAAGCTCTAGCTGAAAAAATGTTGACTGAATGACAAAAGCACTATATATGAAACTTTATAAGGAGATCCAAAAATTTTCTGTTTTGTTTATTGCGCGTGCTAATTGTATATCCGTAACCCTATAATTTCAGAAGAAAATATTAATATGCTGAAATTTAATTTTCCTTCCTTCTATGACATATAGTCAAACATTCGAAATAACTTCACGACTTAATATCTCTGTAAGGCTTGCCGTAGAACTATAGTTTACCTTGAAAACATAAATAGATTAACATATTTTAGACTGGAGTAATTTTGGTCACTTCATATCTTTTCATAAAAATATATGAAACTTTTATTTTTGTACTGAACTTGAAGAAGGAAACAAAAGGAGATAAGTATGCTTACTATTATTTACGTGTTTCGACCGTATTACGTGCACTACACGGAAGGGAGGGATGCTTTCGTGCAGGACTTTCTAAGGGAAACTAGCTCGTATAAACAAGTTACACATGGGAGAAAACCCGAAAACGGCCATGCAGCCAGTCTGTTCGCGGGATTCGAATCTCGAACCAAATTACCAGTGTTCAGGAACTTTACAGCTCGGCCGCTGGTGGGCCCAAAGAAAGAACTAAGTAATTGAATTTTAAAATATCGTAACAGGTCGAAAGTTACCCGAATTATCATTAAATAAAATTTTGAGAATCGTACGCAAATACTATTAGAGTTAATAACGGGGAAGCAGAAAGAACTGTTGAATGGAATGTACACAATTCTTTGCGATGCACTGAAAGTCACACAGTGTGAGGTACTCTGTTGCACAACAGTCACTCAATGCAAAGAACTTGTGTTTTGCTTTCCAGCTAAACTGTTACTTCTGATCTGTCTTTAATATTAACGTTTAGATATACAGTAATTTATGATCGTTGAAAGTGCGAATTAATAGTACCCTAACATTAATGTCTTGAACAAGGGCTTGTTTTCAAACAAATATCTTCACAAAACGATATACAGAATGATACAGAAGTGCTGGCCAGATTTTAAAAAGCAAATGCGAAGAGAAGCTGAGAAACAAAAACCCAACTTTTCCAAATGTTACATTTAAACACATAACCAAAATTAATTGCAGTTTTATCCTTGCCTTTCGGGCTGGCTGCATGAGCGTTTTTGTGGTTTTCCCCATGTGTAACGTGTATAGAGCGAGCTTCCCTTAGAAAGTCCTCCACGAAGGCATTACTTCCCTTAGACAGATAGCTCTTGAGTGCTTTGCAATAATTAAATATAGCATAACCATGCTATATCATATCTATTCCTTGTTTTATTCCTTGTCTTCCTGTTTTCTACGTTTGAGTTTTTAATATACGCATATTGCCTTTGACTCAATTCCTCAGAAATCAAGCGGTACGCTATCTGAAAAAACAAGATGGTTGTGAATTTGGGCCATCCCTCTCAGTTTATATATTGGAAAATTCTTTTCTTTGCTTAAATTTATCTCAGATAAAGGCTAGGCAATATCACTGACAAATTATATTCATATGGAAATGTTTCAATTTTTTTATTTCCTTGTATAAAGTAAAGGATGTATTGTAACCGCAAAATATTTAGAACAACATATTTCAGTAGAAATATTCATTTTGACGGCTCTCGAAGTGACGTGTGTACTTACGGAGAGAATGAAGCATACTTTTTCCCAAAACGGATTGTAAAATGGATTTTTGTGTGACATATGTATGTACGTACAGAGGCTGTTCGCACATTTATAGTCGAATTTGAATTGCAGTAAAAAAATTCTTCAGCTTTGAAATTTTGTTTTGCTGCAACTATATTTCTGAAAGTAGAAAACATGATCTGCTACTTAACAGCTGTGATTTCTTGCAAAATATCCCTTTTAAAGCAATAGATGGAAGGCTATGTTTGTGTTCTTTCCTAAGAAAATCATTCGTGCCTACTTATCAAAAAACGTTGTGAAAGGCATGTGTTTTTAATATCTAAAGCTACGCTAAGTATTGTTATCAACAACAAAAGATAAAAACATCAAAATTTAGCTTCAAGTGGATGAATTGTTCCAAATACGTATCCAAGGAAGAAACGAAATGTTTCGAATGTTATAAAAGTAAGATAGAAAATGCGCTAAGCACAGTTGAAAAATCATTAAAATGCAAAGTGTTATCTGCAAGCAAAGTGATTAATGCTGATTGGAATTATAAATCCATTTTACCATCGGCTTTCGGAAAAAAGAGTCTTTTATTCTGTCTGTACGTATAGACTTCACGCCAAACAAAATCGTTCGAATGGATTAGAGAGCTATCAAAATGGACATTTTCATTGAAATATGATACCTGAAACTATTCGCAATTACAATACTGCCCTTACTTCGTACAAGGAAGGAAAAATTACCTAGATGAAACATAAAATAAAAGAAAAGGAGAGAAAAAGCTATCATGCAAAATTAATATGAGAAACTTTTCGTCCCATACTGTATAGCGGAGACTACTACGTTACCGAAGGGGCGGGCTCGAATCCCGGAGAAGGCATGGTTTTAATTGCCCGTGCGTTCATAGGGGATAACGCTGGCCCACCTGTTAGGTGCTTCCATTATAAGGTGGCCATCTTAATAGAGACCAAGCCTAAGTCGTTTAAGTGCTCGCCTATAGAGGAAAAAATATGAGAAATTTTTGTGTTTACTTTGCACTTCTTAAGGATCAGTTCATCAGATTTAAATGACAGCATTGTTGCTGTTATTCCCTTAAGTTAATTAAATGTTTCAGTCCTAATACGTTTTAATATATCTGATATTTTAAAATTTGATCAGATATAGTAATTTTTTCAATTCTTTGCTGTTGTGAATATCTTCTGTAGTAATAAAGTTTTGCAAATTCTTTCAAGACATGAATACAGTTGAAATTGTAATTATGCAAAATAATAATCAATTGAAAATGTAAGAAGAAAACTATAAGATAAATTTTACTTTATGAAAATTGTGATTTTTGAAAACATATGATCATTTTGTAAAAATATACTAATACCTTCATTATTTTTTGCTTCATCCGACATCATAGTTATAGTGGAAACTTTCATCATCTTTTCATTAGCTTCCCTTTTTTCATAGATTTTTGTTCGTAAAATTTTAAGAAATGTAAAAAAAAATTGCATAACAAAAGTAAAATAATTTCTTAAAAAACACCTTTGAATTTGGAATATGAAACAGAATTTGCATCAGAAAATAATAAAAACAAGCCACTTTACAATATCGATAAAAGTGATGTTTGAAGCATGAAGTTAGAAACAATTAACCCACAAAATATCCTCATCACCCCAGAAATACTGAAGATGAATACATCGACATTGCTTGACTTCTGAAAGTGAAAAATTTATTCAATTTGAAGAGCAGATTAAATCCATTCGGTTTCAAGAGCAGTTTTAAGGCATGCATAACGAGTTAATTATTTCTGCTCAGTAATTTCGTCCACTGGTATTAAATATTTTAACAAATTAAAGAAAGTTTTTTGGCAAATAACTTAAAAATTCCATTCTTTTCCTTTACATTCTGTTTTAAAATTATTGCCTAAAAATACGCTTCTTCATATATCAGTCTTCCATTCTTTCAAATAGCGCTTTTACTTTGAACAAAATTCCCCAAAAGTTTAATCATTAAACTTTAGTTGGGTAGTTGCAGTCATTCTTCGCTAGAAGTGAAGAATTAAAATTACAGATTCTTTCCTGTGATTCCCGAGTTCTCTTTTCAATCAGGTTCCAAAATGCTGTTATTGTTTTTTATCATAAATATAAAATACCGAAAAAATATACTAAGCGTTTTATGCAACAACATAAAACTTTTTTGTGTTTATTTGTAACGTTATTATATACTGTATTCCTTTAACAAGGAGAATGGGATAATAAATTGCGATTTACAACTGTGCAAAAAAGAATCAAAGTCCAGTCTGTTTTTTATAGTCATGCCATTAATACATATTGTTGTAAAAAATATTTTATGAGTAGTAAAAATATTTATATGCAGTAAAAATACTTAAATATTTTAATTTCTTATGTAATGAAAATAGTGTTGATTTCTGTAGGTTATGAGAAATATTAATTATAATTATTCTGGTCTACAAGTGATAACCAAAATTTTGAATATTAATTTTATCAGCGATGAACCGCGAATAAGAATGAAGAAATCCAACTACCCAGTATTGGATTAAGACATGTGATTAAGAGTACATCACGTTGTTTCCGCAATAACCCGACTGATAGGGATAAAATATGTGACCTACACATGATAACAAAATAATGTACTTACCCCAGACGTTGTGACAGTTGAAGAAGAAAATACAAGTTAATCATCTACAATTCACTCTATTTATTTTTCCTATCAAAAATTTTACTGCTGAGCTCACACAAATAAAACAAGAAAATTAAATAATCAGATCATAACTATAGTCCTACTATAAATGCAGAACGTCCATTCGTTTAACGATACACTTGGAGTGCACAATCGATTTGCATCGCTTTCTATAAATCACGAAAAACCTTGTATCGAAAATATATGTAGAGCAGCAATAAACTTGTCTTGAAATTTCTTCTGATTTTGAAGCTTCTACCAGTGAATTAATTTTGAGCAGTGCACCACGTGGCGATAGACAATGGATGAGTCTTAAATTGCACAATGAGATCGTTCATGATTCTTGCTTAAAAAATATCATTCAATCCTGGATGAATTTTCAGAAACTGCATATAGAATGAATATATTCAATAAAAAAAACTACAGTTGGCTTACTATAAATCAGGAACCATATCATCGGACTTTTCAGGAGAGTTAAACGTGCATCATGAAACGAGGTGGTAGGTGAAGAGACAATCGGTGAAGAGACAGGCCGAAGCCCGTCCTTCACCCTTGAACTCCCAGCAGCGAAGAAGGCAGAAACCGGTCCAACAACTGCCACCAAGGGCTTGGACGAAACGATGACGATTCTTGAAGCGATAGTTTGATGATAGATGCCGGCTTGCTAGCACACATATGATAATAAATGAAAAATAACTAAACATTAAAACAATTTTAGTTAAAAAATTTTATTTCTCATCAGATTGTATTTTCGTAATAGCATGTGTGATTTGAAGAATATTATTAATAAATCTTAAATATATCGCACTGTTCTCCTGGTGGTATTTTACATAGCGAAAAAAGAAACTCTACGGAGCTTAAAAACTTGTTGATGTATCGTTGAGCTGTAAGAGTATCACAAATGGCAACTAAAGAAGTTCGACTATCCAATTAAATGACATCCATTAATATAACTCTTGGTTGTCAGTATGTTTGGCGCACAACAGACAGATGAGTAGTCAGGACAATAGTCATGGACGTCTCCAGACAAATCTTCCCTGGTCATTTCAGGGCTCATTTCGGAGAGGGACTCATTGCTGAAAACAATTTTATTTTAGTCTCTGAGATCCGGGATCGAATGCGCACGGTACAACGGTCGGAACAGTTGTGACAATGGGACAATGACCTCCGTAAACTGAGTTTCCGTCCACTGAGTCTCCTATCAACTGTGATTACAGTCACTGTTGTCCCGGTTAGACGGCCAGATCATGGATAAGAATGTACCAGGGATTATGAGCACCGATCAGACAGTAACTGTGTCCTCGCGTTCTGTCTTCGCTCTCAGTCGGCCGCTACCTTCTTGAAGTTCTGTCCACCCATTCCTGCCAACATCGTCGAATGGTAGCATCGCTTCGAATCGTATGTTTAGCGATCTTACGATTTGATCATTCTGCTTTATATAGTTCAGTTGCACATCATCTCTAAAATGATCACATCTGCTCATACAGTTCGCGTGCCCGTCTGGAAGGTACTGGCACAATCCTAGCGGATAGAGCACAATCCTAGCGGATAGACAGAACCATTTTCGCATTGAAGTTATGCTTTGGAATATCATTTGTTTTGTGCCCCCTTCGGATGCTCCATTGCAACACGTTTGAACTCCAGCTAGTCAGCCTTTTCCCGCCAAAAATTAATCATTTGCATATTCTATCGTAAGGTAAGGTCATACTCAGTTACGTTCCATCCAGATGATTTATTTTTTTTTCTCTGGCAATATTTTATAAAGAAATGTAAAATAATATGATAAATATATAAAATAACTGTCTTCTTTATTAAGTATCAGCTCGCACTGTTTAAATGAGATAAACTAAACTTTTAGATAAAGTACTTTTGAAAGGCATATATATATATATATAAAAGTTTTAGGACGGAAAGAAATATTTTTGTTGAAAGTTTGGCCAGAAACAGAGAATCCTACAGAAGAAAATACAAACAACTATTGAATTCATTGCTATGAATCAGTTGCAGATTTGATTGTAAATACAGATACAAGAAGCAGATTGATAAGACATGCAATGGAAGGTAAAGGTTTCCTGTTCTTATCAATCTTTGCACTATAGTGAGTAATATAAAGGAATAATGCGATGGTAACTAAGTACCAAGGTAAAAAATTAATTTTTATTAAGTAAACAGAAATTAAAATATTAACGTCTTTTACTAGTACACGGTGTTTTACTATTCACATAAAAATGGACGGTATTTAATTATGAATGTTAATACGAATAAGTGTAAAATGCCCATGTTCGAAGTTACGTATACTAGAAGAGACTGAAAAAAACATTTTATTGTGGTATCATGCGCTTATATTATTCTCCATTCTTGGTTAAGGCTTTGCTTATGGAAAAGGCTCATATTTGTATATTCTTTGGCTAGCCCGTACCCTTCAGGTACATTGATTTCACTATGAAAAGAATTATTGCGTTCTCCCATGTGTGCTCTTATGATGTATGTCGTCAGTGTGTCTAGGTAGTAAAATATAAAATTCATCTATGTATAATCCTGACAAGGACACAGTTGATTTTGTTTCTGTTGTGGACTATGAAATATTGTTAGTCCAAAGGGGCACTTTGCCCAGAAGGACTATAAATTTCGTTTTGGTATTTTGCGTTGGTTCAGTATAAATATCGGTTCACTTTTCAGATTGTTGCCATCAAATATGAGAGTTCTGCCTTAAAGAAATTAAAAAATGAAGAATCTGAATAAATGTATGTATGTTTCTCGCACTGTGATAAAGTACCCAGAGCTATCAAATATTGAATAACGTACGTTTCCACCCGAATATGAGCATCTGGAAGCCTAAATTTGGAATTTGTTTTAATATCTATTTCATATTTTGAAAACGTATAAGGAAATTTTGACTAACAAACTGAACGATTTAAAAGCGTGCAATAGCAACACTGTACTAAAAAAATTATCTCCAGCGCGCGAGTCTGTGTATCGCAGATTCTAAAAATGTTCTCATTTTAAAATTATTTTGCGATACTGCTGTTGAACTGAATTTTATGGTTGAAGTGGGAAGAACATGATATTTAATAAATAAAAGTAACCCACAAAACGCTAAAAAAGCCCCTTCGAGCGTAATGTGAAATCTGAAAGCTTTCAGTTTTTTTATTATTATTTAGTGAATTAAGTTTATAATAAGGTTACTTTCACTGTTACCATTTTGCTAACTTTCTTTCTCTTATCGAAGTAAAAAATTCGGTTTATATGTGCGCACAATATGGCAGAAAAACATAAAATGCTTTATTTAAGCAAAAACAAATCAATAAATCTCATTGAAGCTGTCAATAACAGGATTTCTATACAATTCATATACATATTTTCTCCATTCTGAGTCAACGCATGAATAATTTCTTTTGTAAGAAACAAATTAAAATTCCTTTGAAATCTCTTATATCGGAAAACGTTTGTGTTATTAATACGTAACCATAAATATTGAAGTCTAGACGTGGAAATTTCTTTTCGAAATTACCTCTAAGCTGTTTTCATATAGTTTACAAATGAATGATACTGCAGCAAATTGATGATTCAGACATTATTTACTCTCACTAAAAAGTATTTAAATAGTTTCGGGTCATTAATTCCCCATTTATGAAACTATTAAATATAATGTCTCCGGTCGCTCTCTGACATTTAATAGTACCAGCTTTTAAAGCAACGTCGTCGAATTCAAGTAACTTAAAATAAATCTAAAATAAATATTCAGAATAAATTTATTTCTTTGTTATTTTATAAGCCATAAAGCTTTCGTTATAAATCTCGGGTATTTATAATTTATTTTTGCCTCTCTAATACAGTTAGGTACTGTTAAAATATAAGAATATAAAATTTTATTAAAATAACGAATATTCTTATTATATATGCTGCACTGAAAGGGTAATTGATCGCTATTCTTTATTCAATATCGCCCTCTTATTTTTAAAAGAACTGGATTTGAAGTTTTGTCTTCAGATAATAAGATTATTTCTTCACGTTAATGTTGTTTATCCACGGATCCTTTGCAAGATTAAAACAATTAAAAAAACGTTTTTAGGGAAATCTACAGGATCTGCTATAACGCTAAATCTGAAGTTATTACTTATTGTTTTAGTGGTTCTAAGTCATCTATGTTGATTTATTACGATACTTTTAGCCTCTTCTTCATTAACAAACGTAAACTGATCTTTGGAGCAGATATATGATAGTTTACATTTAAGCAATGGTAAGAGGTGAAAGAAATTAATTACTCGAAAAAACCCTGTTGAAGCCATGAATGTTTAAATTGCGAAAACAGCTGAACTAGAAAAGGGTAAATGCTCAGCTGACGAGCCTTGAAGACAATTGTTATAGCCAAGATGATAACATTTGGCAATTTTTTGGCAACTTAACGATTTTCTTGAAGTTTTCATTTTTGAAAGCAGTAGGAACGAATTTTTTCGAAGTTTCCAGATTGATGGGCAATCCTGTTTAAATACGGTTGTATAGCCAGGCACTCAGTTGCCAGAGAGTTCAGTTATTAATTATTTCACATGCTACTGCAATTCAAAGAATTAGTTGTATGAATAGTGGACTGTGTTTTAGAGTTTAAAAAGGGACTGACATTGGTAATCTGTGATATTTCTTACATGTTAAGAAGAATCCACTTTTACATTATATTCTCCTTCAGCTTTTTACAACTGTTTATTTTGCAGCGTCTGTTTTTTATTGTAAAGAATTACCAAATAATGCTCACTTGGAGCACTTTTGGAAGAGATCTTCACAAACCCCTAGTTCGTGACAGCATAATGTAAAATGGCAACATTAGATTGGAATGCCGCAATGCTGACAAAAAATAAAAGAAAGCTACAATTATTTTTATTTCCAATTGTATTCATTGATATTCAAGATCAACATAAACCATTTAAAGGGGAAGCCATTCTTTAGCTAAACGACAAAAACAAAACAAAGTAAAATTACTTTGCAATCTCTTTCCTTTTTGAGTTCAAAGGCATTTGCAGATTGATAATGCTTACATATATTTAGATTTAGACTTAGCTTTAGATTCGGATTTATGTATCGCTTGATGTATGAGTTTCCAAATACTTTAATTGCTAATTCTTTTGTTGCCATCCTGAAAACGAGAACAGTCATTTATAAACAGGAACAAGTCTTGCTTCTACTGATAAAAATGTTAGCATTTGTGGGAATAATTCTAAACTGAAGCAATTAATTCAGATGAGAAGAAGTAACAACTCCTGAGTAATTGAAAATGTGTTTCCCATTGTGTGAATAAATAATGCCATTGTCCCCTACATTTACAGAATTTGAACAAAAGTTATTTAAATTTGTGTATAATTCTCCATTTTCTTAAGCGATTGTATAGTTTCAAAATTATCTTTTTCCATAAGTAGGTTTCGCATTAATTAGCGTCTAATTGAAAAATGACTTTTAAGTTAAAGGATTAAAACGTTTTAATAACTGAAGTTTTCTGCTATCTAAAACCCAAATGCCATATATTGTATAACAAACAGAAGAAGATACGTATCTCAAGCACTAACGGTAAATTTTGCTTTGTTCCTATGGTGACTAGTTAATAAAAATCTTTATAAAGAGCAAAACTAAATTAAGCAATCAGTCAGAAACAAAAGTTAAAAATTATTGCTTTGCAGATTATATAATTTTCCGATGCAGCTAATGATAAATCACATATCTTTACATTTGATAAATTTCTGCAATTGTTAGTTGAACTGTTACGTAAAGTTTATAAAAATACAGTGGGCATCTCATGACTTTGAAAGATTATAAAATGCCTTCTTTAATATTTGTAATATGTAATCTATTGAAAATTTATAATCAGATTTTAGAATCATCAGATCTAGAATACAAATCATTAGTTCAGGAAATTAAAGAGTTAATAACGTATTAACAGCTACAATAGAACTATAATATTCTAAGCTCCAGATATCCTGAGTATCGAGGTATCCTGAACGACGGGTCACTTGTTCAGGTTTTTAATTCAAGTAAAATTAAGCTTGTTAATTTATTAGTTTTTAATTTATCCGTTGATTTAAATATTAGAAAAAGATATTAAAATTGAGAATATATTTCTAGACAGATACTGAATTATTTAAGATGGTACGTGGTACAGATGAATTGTTTTAGAATGGTGACTATATATGTTACACTCCTTTTCTAAACTTTTGACTTAATTTAAAGATAGAGAAGGAATTTGAAGTCATACAACCTAATTATGGGTATCTTCAAAATCATCAGGGTTAAAACACCACGGAAGAAAGCGTCGCTGAGAAAACACCGCAAGGAAAAGTAAAAAACATGGTAGGAGAAATGAAAAAAGGAGAAAACATCACAGTAGAAAATAAAGCATTAAAAAAAGTTCCCAGTTTTCAAAGATCGTTACACAAAACACCATATTATAAATTAAAGCAGCTGTAAATTATCACATGATGATAACAGGGTAGATATGCATTTTCTGACTTTAAAACTTTTAAGGGAATTTTCACGTAATTATTTGGGAAAAGTAAGTAAGAAGAGTGAGTGCTAATGAGTAACCTCTACATTTCATATTTTTGCATTTACCAATATTTTTTGAAAGCAAGGTGAGAGCATAAACATTGAAAATACCGAAATCAATAAAACGTAATGCTGTGTATAAAAGTTAATAGCATTTTAATGTTTAAACTTATGTTGCTAGCTATTTAAAGTCATTATTTAATTAACCTCTTTTTATAAAGGCATATTAAGAGATTTTTCATGAAAAAACATAGTATAAGAAAGATTAGAAAGAGAAGGAGAAATAAGTTTAAAATTCTATTCATAACATATATACGTAACATTAACTTTTTATAATTTTCTGATTTTGAATGATCAAGTTCTCAATAAAAATGTAGTAGCTCATTAAAAGAAATATAAAAGCAAAAATATCACATATCTCTTCTTGCACTAACAAATCATTACTCATAACTTCATTAATTTTTTTTATAATCAGAAAATGCATGTCTGCGATGCTAATACCATGCAATTTTTTGTAGCTACTTTTTTTTAATCACGATATTTCGTACAACGTTGTCTTAAAATTGAGATGTTTTTGTACCTCTTTATTTTAACCCGCAACGTTTTACAACTGCGATGTTTTGCCCCTTGCTTTCAGTTCTCTAACGATATTCGTAAGACGACACTTTTCCGTTGCGCTGTTTTCTCCACAATATTTTTACTCAACATGATTTTGTTGCAGTTTTTTCACATGTGGCAGTAAATCATAATTAGTTATTGATTATTTAGACTTTCAGGAAAGAGAAAAAAGTCATTGTTTACGTCTTGCTTTCTTTTCTTTTACGATATTTGCATGTCGACGTTTTAACCATGCGTTGTTTCCGCCGCAATATTTTCGCCCAAAATGATTTTGGGCGATGTTTCCACCTATAATCCTAATTATAATTAGCTATATCTATTTAGCCTTTTAGGCAAGAGAAAAAAAAATCATTGCTTTCTCCTTGCTTTCTTTTCCTCCACGATATCTCGATATTTTCTCACACGATTTGATATTTTATAGGATTTCCATTAGTTCAATTAACCAATTGTTCAGATTTTTGTTATCTATTTTGAACTCCTCAACGTCTCGCATTTAAATATGCAAATTTAAAGTTTGTAGAGGCATTAAGTATTTATGAAGCAGGAGATATGAAAAATGAGCTATGCCCTCACCGGGACTCAAACCATGCACCTCTGGAATACGCGTCGAGCGTGCTGACCGCTACACCACGAAGGCCTGCTAAGAAGGCGGGAGAAATACCTTATATACTCCCCCTTTTAAAGGGAAACTGGGGATAAGGGGACCCAATCTCCCAAATCCTAGTGGTGAGGAATCGTCATCCACTATCTTTTTGTTCGGGCAGCACTGTAGAGACATTAGGTTATTTCGGAAGCTGGACATGATGAAAAATGAGCAATACCCTCACCGAGACTCGAACCACGGACCTCTCGAATACGCGTCCAGCGTGCTGACCACTACACCACAAAGGCAAGCTAAGAAGGCGGGAGAAATACTTTATAAGCCATGTAATTTTATTTTCATACTGAGTATTTAAACGGGTGAACCTTGGAGTTTATTCAAAGCGTTTTCCTCTATCCAGGGCACGTTACGAGTCTGTCCTTGCTGTTATGCGGAGTTGCTGAGAAGCCTTTTTGGTCATTTAAATAATTATCACGCCGGGTAGTTTGCTGAGTCAACGTAGTTAGCCTTAACTCAAAGTGTTAGTCCAGCACTACTTTTTAGCCTTAAATTTATTGTGTAACGATTCTTAAGTTTCAGCACAAGTTGATGGTGTTATTGTAAGCACGAAGTAGGTGCCCTTCTGTTCGTACTTGAAATTAATAAAGGGTTATTTTCCCCCCTTCTTCTATTTCCCACCTTCTTAGCATGCCTTCGTGGTGTGCTGGTATTATTTCACGCCTGTGTTCATTAGTAGTCGCCAGGTTCATTAGTAGTGTTAATATTACCAAAGAGAATACGATCCTACACGTTCTCCCACGACCCTTATATTGTTTTCTCCTCAATATTTTCGTCCAAGATGATAACCCGTAACCATTCGTATAATCAGCTAGTAAAGTAAAATTATTTAGTCTTTTAGGCAAGAATGGCAGTTTAATATTGTTGCAGCAAGTATGAGTGTGTATGAAAAATGAGTGTTTAAAACTTTCTTTTACGAAAATAAAAATATGCTTTCTGAACAGTTTAAGCTTTGTTGAAATTAAATATAACTAATAAACAGAACTAATAGCAAAACTTTTACGCGTGCGGATAAGATATGATCACCGCCACTTAGGATATTTGCGGATTTATCTAATTAAGATTGCATTGAAAATCGAATATGAGAACTCACCCCAACCTACACAGTAATACAGTTTGAAAGGTGCATCCTTCTTAAAAATGTGCACAGTGACTCGGCTGTGGAGAAGAAGACCTTCAACAAACATCCAGTTGATGCTGGCAAGGGCGGAGTACATCTGCAATGTCAGTACCCCTCGGCACAACCATTCCTATAAAACAAAAATATGTGTGAGCAATTTCGTAAAATAATACTACATATTACTTCATATCTAAAACACTAAATAGAAACCTTATGCTATCATTCTGCAGAATTTAATTTTTATTAGTAAAAGTTTTGCTGTGATTCTGTTCTGTTCAGGAATAATTATATTTTATTGCAATTGTGGGTATTGAATCTCTAATCCGTTAATGATCAAATGTTTCTGAAATTACATTTTATTGATGCTAAAGGTGTTCACTTGAATGAACGTCTTCCATCAAATGAATTTTAAATTTCATATAACTGGATTTTCGGACGCCTTTGCGCTAGTAAAAAAATTTACTTTTCGTTCATTAACTTTGATGTGGGGTTAATCCAACGTGAAAACGAAGATTTATGATAAAACTGTATTTAATTCTTTACTAGAAAGTTATATTTTTTTCATCCTCTTTCAACACTTTATAAGGTACTTCTCCCGCCTTCTTGGCATGTCTTCGTGGTGTAGTAGTCAGTACCCTCGGCACGTATTTGAGAGGTCCGCGGTTCGAGTCCCAGCGAGGGCATTGCTCATTTGTCACGTCCCCTGCTTCGAAATAACCTAATGTGTCCATAGTGGCGCCCAAACTAAAATGGTGGTGGATGATGATTCTCCACCACCAGGATTTCCACCACCAGGATCTCTCCACCAGGATTTGGCGATTGGTCCCCTGATCCCCAGTCGCCCTTTGAAAGGGGGAGTATATAAGGTATTTCTCCCGCCTTCTTGGCATGCCTGCGTGGTGTAACGGTCAGCACGCGAGATGCGTATTCGAGAGGTCCGTGCGAGGACGTTGTTCATTTGTCACGTCTCCTGCTTCGAAATAACCTAATGTCTTTATAACTTAACGCTATTACAATTCTCAACTGACAAACCCTTTTATAATTGCAATAAAAATAACATTCCAACTATTTTTTTCTGTAGCACTGAAACTATGATTTTAGATTAAGAAGCTGTTTAATATATATAAGTTGAAATCCATTGAGAGCGAAAGATTTATGAAATGTAAATTATCTAGATGCATAATGCTAATATACAAAAATGGATCCATTTTATTTTTAACCTGTTAACAGACCTGAATCCATGTTCTGTAGATCTAAAAGTATTCAACAATTACTCAAACTCTTCGTGGTTTAATGAACAGAATTCCAAATCTGCAGACATACTTTGATGAGAAAGATTTGCAGTCACACTGGGCTCCTCATTAACTGCAGATGTAACTGAGTTTGTATTTTTAAGAACAGTTCGCAGACTTGAAACGTATTTGTTACTCAACTTATTTAGGGTAACTGAGTTTCTCTCTTCGAGAACTGAACTACTTAATTGATAATCGAATATTCGGGAGCTGAATGTACAGCTGAGAGTTGATAATTGTTCTTGTGTTTCGTAATTGATTCTAAGCAAACGAATAGGTTTTTCTTAGAGTTGCACATATGCTGCTTTCTTTCAAATTTCTAAATAAAAATGTGCTTTAAATAAATTAGACTTGTTGTTTGCTAAACGTCTACTGCCAGAATGGTTTTCTAAAAGATATAGTTTGTTGAAATAAATTGATAAAGGAGGAGTAGCCCATTTTACAATGTATGTTTTCAGATAATATAATTATTATATCACAGTACTAAAGTGAATAGTTAAGAAGCATGGAAGCTTAAATAATCATCTGAAAATATACTATACTATAATAATTATACAGAATAATTATAATTTGTGCCATCAGTGTTAGTATTAATAACTTCCACACGATTCGTTTCTTTATTGCAATATTTTTTGCAACTCCGAGATAGTACGAATCTTATCTATGCATCAATAAAATAGTGAAATGAAAGTTATTCATTGAAATCTTAGTTGTTTCCATCGAATTCTCTTCCCATGTTTTTTCCCACGTATAATGTATAAAAAATTCTCACTAGTGGCCTAGCAGATAAGATTCTTAAACACTAGTAGATCGAATGGGTTCAAATTCCAGTGAAAGAGCTTGTTGAATGAGAGGTTTCGTGAATTTCTACATAGGTAATGTAAATTTGAGCTACCCTTCCTTATAGAATACTCCACGAAACATTCCTGTCTATCAGAAAGCAGCACTGATCTGCTTTGCACGAATAGTCCTAATCAACAAATATTCAAATCCTCCATCATAGTTAAAATCCTAAAATTCTTTAACAACATTCGTAGAGGCAATATAAACAACATATGTATCAATAGCAGCGGGAAAAAAGTGATTGGTAATGACATACTAAATATCACTGGAAATGATTGTATTCAATGCAGATTACTAGTTTGTATTTAAATAGACATTAATAGTCGTGCACTAGAATTATGTTCGAGTATGGATGTTAAGCAGAACAACTAAGGTTGTACCTACCACGTCTGATTTTTATATTTTAATATTATTGATATTATGTTTTTTATATTTTTATATTTTTTGGATAATAATACTTTTAGAAAAAAAGGCAATTAGGAAACTTTTTAGGCTAGTAGAGATAATAAAAAAATGAAATGCTTAAAGAATAAAATATTTATCGATACCTATTTATGGCCAGTTTCAATGGATTCTCGTTTGCATTGATCGAAGGATATCACAGTACAGTTAACCAAAGTAAAGCTCTTCTAGAATTTTAAAAAGATCTAATGAGTTAACATTTCCTAAAGTTTTCTCCATAGATAAACTAAATAATAATTAAATATAGGAAGTCCCTCTGATCATGAGTACCCTGTTAAGTTTTCAGGATTTGCATGGGAAAGAAAAAAACAATAAACTGACCTATCAAAACTTTACATTGGTCATATTAAGATTTTTTAAATTTATAAAGGTGTTTTCTACTGTTAAAAAATTCCTGGAGATATAGGCCAATTTATTTCATTGTAAAAAATCTTGCACCGAATTTAGATCCTTTCGATGTAATTCTTTATTATAGGAAGCATTTAGAAGTTTTTAAGATACGTGGATTTTGTAGTTAGCCCAGTACTGATTAGACTGAGAAGAATTAGAGACAGCAACATATCCGAATGTAATTTGTCTAGTTTTAATTGTAGAATTTTAAACATACAGAATGAGTATTTATAGCACCTAAAATAATCTTCTAAATACGTTTGTCACAAAATCCATGAATATAGCTCATGAAGGATGATAGCCTTTATTAATAATGAAGCTTAAAAACCAATCACATTTACAGAAATATGCTCGTAATTCAAAATGGGGAAAGGAACACGACTTATAGCTTTAAACAAAAATTTGTTAAAAAGAAAAAAAAATCAAATGCTTGATAATATTCTAGATTAATGAAAGGCACTAATTTAGTGTAGAATGATATACATGAACGAAAAACAGAAGTATTAGAATATTCGAAATCTTGAACTTTCATTAAAAGAAAAATTCTATAATTAAAATCTTATGCGAGTTGTATCATCAGTATTAACCCTTGTCTTAAATTATTCAGATTTAGGACTTTAATGTATGCTTAAAGTAAACAAGGTATAAGGTATTTTCTCTCTCTTTCCAACATACCTACGTGGTATAACGGTAGCACACCCAGCGCGTATTCGAGTGATCCAGGTTCGGGTTCAGGCGATGGCATTGCTAATTTTTCTTACTTATATTTCAAAACAACCTAATGATTCTACAAACAGTGATTTACCTAAAATTTTAGGGAGAATTTAATGTTCTTTGTTTAATGTCGATTTATGTGACCGCTTCTCTGTTTGGTACATAATTTAGTGAAAACGATTGTATAAATAATATAAAAAAGGTGAACTATTATTCGATTTTTCCCCTCAGTTATGTTAATAAACGAGTCTCAATACTCAAGCGCTTTATTTATATATTTCATTTAAATCTTCTGAATAACTATGGGTACGCTCTAAAAAAAACTTATTTCTAAATTTATTTTTCATTAAACTAAATTTTCAAATTTCGTTTTAAAAGTATTTAATATTACATAAAAGTTTTTCCTTAGTCCTATTCTTATGTGACAAAGTCATAAGATTGGAAAGCTTTCAGGAGCCCCTTATAATTCAGTTTCGGGTACCAGAATATTTAAAATTCGTCCTCCTTTAAAATAATCGTTGTTGTAAATATAATTTAATTTCTAAACATAATTTTTGAAGCGATTTAATGCAATGATTTTACTTATAATTAGGCTATTTCAAAATCAGTGTTACTTAGTTGAATTGATTTAATACATTTATAAAGATTTCTTAGAAAACATTTCAGCTTATTAAGAAAATTAAAAACTACTTAGTTTTCGGGCCCATCCCTGAGATTATTTTTGTATAAACTTAAAACCATTAATATGAAATAAATTGAATTTTGGACTCATTAGCAGATAAAAATTTCAGAAAAAAAGAAGGCTTGCTATGAATAAAAAAAGAAAGAAAAATTTCAATACAGTGGGAGAAATTCTATGGACGTTTTTCTGTTACTCTGCAATCTTGGAATTTTTATTTTGAAAAAAATAACACATACGTAAGAAAAAAGCAATAAAAAAGGAATTTACACTACAGTGACAGTTTTGTTTACGAAGCTATATTTTTTTCCTTTCATTTTCTTTGAAATAAATAATACAACTCGTGAAAGGGAAAGAATTGCTTAATTTTCTTTCAGATAGGAATATACTCTGATATTTTTTTCAGAATGCTATAAATGTTTGACGCAATTTACCATTGTATAAAACGTTTTACACAAGAACTCTTTTATGTGTTATAAGGGAATTATCAGGAACATTTCAGAAAGTCCATTTGCGGTGCCACGATTTCCCGCATGTTATACAGAATAATTATAAACATAATTAAGATGTTTTGATAACTACACAATCAAACATAGCCTAAATTTTAAAATATTAACCAGATCACTATTATCGAAATAGTTTTACTCGTTTAAAAGGAAAATCTACTGAGAAAAAACATTGAAAAGAAAAAAAAAGTTCATATTTTTAACGACGACCAAAAAGGTCCATTTATAGTTTAATATGGTTCATCTGAAGACATTATAATTGCAGATAGCCCCAGTAGAATAGCGAAGCATCTTATAGGTTATCAGAAGAATATATGCATTTAGATGAAAGTGGGAACGTTATTATCTTCTACATATTTAAAAACTCAAAAAATATGTTATGTCATTCTATAAAAATAGTTAATATTTTTAACTAGATATAACACGAATTAAATGCACTTTTATTCCCATCAGTCAGGCTGAAAAAAAAAATAATATTCTTAAAAACTGCATCTATTACTTTTAACTAGTTTATTATGCTAATTAATGAAAGGTAGATTAAATATGAAAAATAATATCTTACGGTTTTTCGAATGGCAACAGACTCAATGAAAAATGAAACAGGGCGTTAAACAAATAACACAGAATCGTATTTTGAGACAAATAGCCGTTTTGCGCTAAAAATGAAAAACGAAGAAATCCTTCAAAGAATTTCTGGATGATAGCAAAAAACAATATCGTTAAAATAAACAGAAATTAACAACTTATAAATTAAACAAAATCAGATCTTATAGCGGCGATCGTTTTAAAGGACACCTGCATGCATCGCCTTTAACTCGTCACATATTCTACAAAAGGTCGTCCGCACTCTATGGAAGCAATTTCGATAGTTAATTTTCATGCATAAAAGGCCTATTTCTTACGAATGATTGGTTTCTACCTCATTAACCTTTGTCCTTTATTACAGCTCTACCTCTAATGTTACTCGAAAATAAACTTCTTTTTAGCACCATCTTATGAATTTTATCCCCCTCTTCTTGGCTGTTCATCAAAGTCCGTTCAGTATTCTTGGATGCTGTTTTCCTAAGACTCCTTTTAAAAAACTGAAAGTGAAAAAGTCCATAGGAGAATCATCAGGTGATTTTACGGGCCATTCGATTAAATAGGTGAAGTGTTTTTCCTGTTTATGATTCTGTTCTTGCTAAATAAGAGGCAGTTGATTTACACATGCCACTAGAGACTTTATCCATATAAAGCTAAAACTTATTGATGTCCTTTTCCTATTAGGATATCTATCCATATAATGACACGTTTTTCAAAAATTGGCTCTAGAAGAATTCTGATGATATTACAGTGAATGAATTTTAGCCTTACTTATAACTTTTTTGATTTTTAATTTGTCGTTCTAACAAAATCCTGTAACTATCATGAATCTCATTGGGAGTGTTTCTGTACATTGACGGAGCATAGGATCTGAACTTACTGCGATGCTGAGATACTACAGTGTTACCCTAGGGCTCTGTTGCTAAGCAGTACTTTCTAGAGCAATTGTAGAGTTCCTTACGGAGCCTTAGAATGATTAGTATGCAAAGACCGTATTTTATTCTAACCAATTATTTTTAATTCGACTTTCCTTTCCCTCCTGATTTCAATTTCTTGCCGGATTTTAATGTAAATTTTAATGGCCTAGTATGCAAAATCTAAGTTTGTTTCAGAAGCAATATTTAAGCTGCGGTCTCAAACGTTTTCAAGAGTTCGTGAGAAATAGTAGCGGAATTAGTTCCGATTATGCTGCGTGTTTGAAATATCTCTCTATTTGGTGTTAGACACCTTTCAGATTATATTAATATTCTATGTTCGGCTTTGCTGTGTACCCGATTTAGTGGTTTAGATAACTAAGCAGCCAGTTATTTAGCCATCCTAATTTATTGTGACTTTACATTTTTTTTCTTTAACTGAGTGTAGCCACAAATGGTAGTGAAGTGTGAGCACGGAGAGTGTGCATCTTGTTACTTCAGTTCAAATAAAAAGGTTGTACCATCTGTTCTTCATAGTGAGAATTCACTACGCAATCTTTCACATAGGGTCTACTGTGAATGCTCCGAAAAAGACAGAGACTCTACACGTATATGAATCGCGCCCCTCGTAGGAGGTCTTAAATGGTAAAAAGAAGAGAAGAGGCACTTCGCCTGGGTAGCAGCTAGAGTTGTCATGCATCTGGTGAAGTCAGCACTTTTTTATTACAGTTACTTAAACATGCCCATGCGTCGTCGACTGTTACCACAAATTTCCATTTATTATCACCTAGTTGTTTTTCATCTAATTTTCTATATTTTTTTCTTTCCGCAATATGCTTTGTCAACAGCAGCTGAACTTTATGTCTAAACATCTTTTTTTAATTTCAAGTCTTCATGATCCTTTTATTTATAAAGCCAGAAAATACTCCCAATTTCTAAGCAATGGATCTTTCAGTCTAGGGATTTTCTTGCAAGATCAGAAATTTCACTTTCTTGATATTCAGTTGCGTTCCAACAATCTTAGGATGCGATTGCGTGGCCATTTTTCATTTTTATTTTCACGTATGCGCTATTTAGCCTTTAAAATGAATATGTCAAAATCTGTAATTGAAGTGCAATAACCTCGATTTGTGCACTGCTTTATAACTTGTAGATGTGAATATTTTCTTCGGAAAGTAGACTTAGGTAATCTTCGAGCCACCTATGCGTTTTAAGCAAAGTCTTCAATTTATATCTCTCATTCTGCACTCCAATCAAAGCAAAACGAGAGCAAACGATTAAACTGAATATTCCACGTCTTTATCTCAACATTTTTAAAGAGAAAATTTAAATAGAATGTCATTTCAATAATATACGAATAATCTTCTATAAAAGGATTCTCGGATTCTGTATTTGAAAATAAATGTCAGTTATGGATCAAGAAAAGAAATTTATAATCTTCTTGGAAAAGTACGGATTTTTAGCACAAGAAACGTTCTAAGCGGAGTCGTTAAAATATTTTAGTTGCATTAAGCAACCTGTATTTTCCAATAATTATTATTACTATATCTATGGATTTTGCAAATGTAGGCCACTGCCGGAAACTATAGACACTGAAGGTTTAATTATCTGACGCTCGCCTTGTCCAC
>KK113897.1:99561-114125 GCA_000611955.2 Stegodyphus mimosarum
TTTCAATACACTTCTTTCTATCCCTCTGATTTCTCTTTTAGTAAGTGTTGCTTACATTACTCATGTCCTTACGTATTGGGGATCTTACGGTATTAAATGTGTTGATTTGGAAATCTTTTGTACAAAGTTATATTGAAAAAACCGTCTCGTCCTTAATTTTTGCACACCATTGTATATTTGTATATGATTGGTGTATACGCATGCAACGAAAAAGCGAGGTGCACAACTACATGGTATAGCAGTTCCATGTACAAAATTTCAACGTTTTAAGGCTACCCATTCTTGAGTTGTGCGAGATGCATGTGTACATATGTACGTTCAGACGTGAAGAAAAAATCTTTTCTGAATTCATTTTACAATCCTTTTTAGCAAAAGCAATCCTTTATTCTGTACATGCATACAGATGTCACTCAAAACAATCCTTCAAATGGTTTCGAAGAACGGTTGAAATGGATATTTTCGTTGATATATGTGTTCACGCCTGTGAGCGCAGCGCCCCCGGTTAGAAAATTTTACTAGTGATGTTGTCGACGAGAGTAATGAGTCAGTAACGCGAGAGATGTTAATAAAGGAGAATGTGTTTACCTTACTACTGAGTCATTGTTATTTATACAGTCCACTGTGTGATTATTAACCAAATTATTTATGAGAATAAGAACCAGCGTACATGTTGGCCCTTAAGCCGGAGATTATTATAAATGAGAAACATCTTCAGAAGTTATGTGAACTACAAGGGTGTGGCTACTTCTGGTTTCGAAAGAAGAATATTCAACGGTCAAGTAGGTGGTAATTTACTATTTGAATTATTTGAGATTTAATTTGAGCCTATACTTAATAGCACTATTTTGAACTTGGTTGTATTTCTTTAAAATCTGAGTTGTGTCAGAACGAAAAATGTTTAAAGGTGCAACTAAAGAGGATTTAAGGCTTATAGCTTTTGAAATAGGAGTTGAGCTAACAGATAAAATGACAGTTTTAGAATTATACACAGCCATCAAAAACAGTGATCCGTATAAATCTGATCCAGATTCTGTGAATGAAATCGCAAACATGATCATTGAGTGGAGAAAATCTGAGGAATCCAAACAATTAGAGCTTGAGAAAATTAAGTTGGAACGTTCTAAAGCAGAGCTAGAGTTGGTTAAAATACGCGCAGAAATACAATCAGATATTCCTAAAAAAGAAAATAATAACGAATTGTTAGACACACTTATAAAAAGCATTCGTACTTTAACTATGAAAATACCTACAATACCAGAAGGTTGGGGATTTTTTTTTCGTCTTTAGAGAGGGCATTTGTTTCTAAGGAAATACCGGAAAAATACAAAGCGGAAATTTTGTTGAATTTGTTAGGTGATAAGGCATCTAATATTATCACTTATATAGAAGAGAAAGATTTAATTAATTACACAAAAGTAAAAGAAATAGTATTACGAGAATGTTAACCAACACCGTATTCATGTTTAGAGCAATTTAGGAAAGCATCCAGACTACAAAATGAAACTCATGTTCAGTTTGCTTCGCGTTTAACTACTAGTTGGAACTATTATTTAAAGTTAAGAGATGTAAAGGATTTTGAATCATTAAATCAACTTATACTATCTGACAAAATTTATCAAACCCTTGAAAAAGAAACAGCAACTCATATTAGTGTGAGACAAGGAGACAAGTGATTTAAACCAGTGAGTTAGGAAAAGAGGTGGATTTTTTTTTCACATCTAAAGGAAAATCATTTGCTGTAAGCTCTAATATTTATAAGAGTTCTTCGAAAAATGTTTCGAAAGTATTTCTTTCAGATATTTCTTCTAATTGTGTGTTATGTAAAACTGAATATCATCATCTATCTAAATGTCCAATTTATCTAAAATTATCAGTGAATGATAGAGTAGAAGTAGTTAAAAACAATCATCTTTGCTTTAACTGCATGTCTAACAAACACTCTGTATTAAATTGCTCTTCAAAATTGTCTTGTTTTTGCAAAAAGAGACATCATAAAACATTGCATTTTCCAAACCGAAACTCCAATGAAAATCGCTACGCGTGTAGAAAAAATGAGGTTGCAATTAAAAGTGAGTCGGCAAATACTCTTCAGAGTTCAAGGCCATCGACAACCCCGGTGTGTGAAGATCCTAAATTTTCTAATGTACAAGCGCCAGAGTTTGTGCAAAGCTTAACATTCATGAGTAATCATTCGAATAAAAAGAAAAGTAAAGTGTTGCTAAGTGCGGCGATATGTATTTTGACAGATGAAAAAGGAAGTGAATATAAATTACGATGCCTTTTGGATGGGGAAAGTGAATCTTGCCTATTAAGTAAACATATCGTAGATATCATGCAATTAAAAAAAGAAAAGGTAGATAGAGTAGTTAGCGGTTTAAATGATTCATCTATAAGAATAAAAACAAGAGTTAATGCAAATATTCGTAACGAAAATAAAAGTTATATTAAAAATGTAGATTTTTTGGATTGTTCCGAAGATAACGACAGACTTTATACCCTCACAAAGAGTAAACATTTCTCTGGAGAATGTTAGACATATAAAGTTAGCTGATGACAAGTTTAACATTCCCGAACATATTGACTGTTTGCTCGGTGCAGAGGTATATTTGGAGTTGTTATATCATATTTAGAGTTGTTACAACCTGGTCAAATTCGATTTGACAATTCTAATATCATTCTACAAAACAGTGTGTTTGGAGTTTTTGCGTCTGGGAGTTACGTAACAGAAAAAGAGAGTGGTGTTCATTGTGGTGTGATAACAGAAGAAACAAATTTAGATAACACACTCAAGCAATTTTGGGAACTCGAAAACGTTGAGGTAGCAAAAAAGAGAAGTAAAGAATCGGAATTCTGTGAAGAGCATTTTAAAAACAACTATAGTCGTGAAGATAATGGAAAACATGTTTATGCCTTTACAGCGGATATCAAAAAGATGTACCGAATGATATCGATTGATCCTACTCAACGGCAGCTACAGAGAATTTTGTGGAAAGAGTCAATTAATGGTCCAGTAAAAACGTTTGAGTTGAATACGGTCATCTATGGCACAGTAAGTGCACCTTTCTTAGCCATGAGAACATTACGTCAGCTTGCTATAGATGAGTTCAGAAATTTTCTATCAGCGGCTCTAGTTCTACAAAGTGATTTCTACATGCATGATGTGCTAACAGGGTCCAGTTCATTGAGTTCGGCAAAGAGGTTACAGCAAGAATTGATTGAGATTTTAAGACGTGCAACTATGTCTCTGCACAAATGGTGTAGCAACAATCCGGAACTTGCAGTTGACGTTGATGATGAATACACATTCCAGTACGCGAATGAAGTTTCAGCTCTTGGTGTTTCCTGGAAAGCAGATAAAGATTGTTTTAATTTTAAAGTGAAACTAAAAGACGAGTGTAAAATTACGAAACGGCAAGTTTTGTCAACAATAGCAAGAATCTTTTATCCACTTGGTTTATTGGGTCCCGTGATAGCTAAACCTAAAATATTTCTTCAGAGACTATGGTTTTTGAAGCTCAAATGGGACGATCCTCTACCTGAAAAAGAAGCCAAGGAATGGCAACGATTTTTCTCTGAACTGCCTCATATATGTAATTTAGAAATTAAGAGATGCATTCTTGTCGCAGAAGCAATTGTTATTGAGTTACACGGATTTTGTGATGCCTCTGAGCTAGCGTATGGAGCTGTAGTTTATTGTAAATTCATCTCCCAATGTGGTGAAGTAATAATGAGGCTTGTAACAAGTAAATCAAGAGTTTCTCCTGTAAAAAGAGTTAGCATACCAAGATTAGAGTTATGCGCAGCTGTATTGCTTGCGAAATTAATGAATCGAGTAATATCTGCTCTGAAAATTAATATTAATAATGTACTTTTGTGGAGTGACTCTATGATAGTCTTGTGTTGGCTGCAAAAGGAGCCCTGCTGTATGAAAACATTCGTTGTTAATCGAGTAGCCGTAGTTCAAGAAATGATGGATGTGCGACAGTGGCGGCACGTTCCATCAGGTGAAAATCCGGCTGACATTATCTTCAGAGGACTTGACTCTATCAAGCTTGTCCAAAGTGAGCTCTGGTGGAAGGGTCCTGGTTTCCTGATGAAGGATGAATATCCATGTAGAGTGATTCCTGTTGAAGTTATTGTGAAAGACTTTGCTGATGAACTCAAAAACCTTAATGACTCTAGAATTTCACTTAATATAAAAGTAAATTATTTCCTAAATGAATTCTTAAATTTGAGTAATAACTATGTTAAAAGTTTGCGTATTTTAAGTTTTATTTACAGGTTCTACAATAATTGCAAGGCTAAGAATAAGATTAGCAATCCTCTTCGCACTGAAGAAATTAAACATGCGGAATTAAAGCTAATCAAAATCGCTCAAGAAGAAGAGTTTAAAAAAGAATTAACTAGTCTTCAGAAAGACGGTAAGGTGGTTCCGAATAGTAAGTTAAAAAGTTTGTACCCCTTTATAGATAAGGACAATATTTTGCGGGTAGGCGGAAGACTAACCCATAGTAAGTATAACTTTGAAAGAAAATTTCCTATAATATTGCCAAACAATCATAGATAAACGATCTTAATAGCAGAGATGGTCCATAAAAAATACATGCACATTGGACCTCAAGGATTAATGTGTAATATTAGGCAAAAGTTTTGGCCTTTAGGTGCTCGTAATCTTTGTAGGAAATTAGTCCATGAATGTGTGATTTGCTTTAAAGCAAAACCAGTTCCTTGTGAACAACTCATGGCCCATTTACCGCAAGAAAGAGTTACACCAAACTTCCCATTCAATTGTGTAGGAGATGATTTTTGCGGGCCATTTATGATAAAATACAAAAATCAGAGGAAAGGAATTCTTAATAAAATATATTTATGCATTTTTGTTTGTTTTGTAAGAAAGGCTTGTCATTTGGAACTTGTTACAGACCTTTCTAGTGAGGCCTTTATCGCAGCATTAAAAAGATTTGTTAGCAGAAGAGGTAAGTGTGCACGTATTTTTTCCGACAACGCAAGAAATTTTGTTGGAAGTAATTTAGAATTGAAGAAATTGAACAAATTGATTAATAAACCAGACGAAAATTTAGGTAATTATTTATCCATTGGAGGGCATTGATTGCACGTTTATTCCTCCGCGTGCTCCTAATCATGGAGGACTTTGGGAGGCAGCCGTCAAGTCTGTCAAACATCATCTCAGACGTGTGGTGGCAAATTTAAAATTAACATTTGAGGAATTTTTAACTATAATTACACAAATTGAGGGGATACTTAATTCACGCCCACTGTATCCTATGTCAGCTGAGTTGGATGACTTCGACGTCTTGACGCCTGGTCATTTTTTGATTGGAAGACCAATAACTGCATTAGTCGAACCCAGCATTTTAAATGCAAGTGATAACATGTTAAACAACTGGAAAAAGTTAACAAAAGTAATTCAGTCCATTTGGAAAGGTTGGTCAAACAATTATTTAAGTACACTTCAACAAAGAAATAAATGGTATTACGAAAAAAATAATGTAGAAGTTGGTACTATGGTCATTCTACGAGAAGATAATACACCTGTTTGTAATTGGCCTTTAGGCAGAATCATAGAAACGCTAGCAGGTAAAGATAATAAAGTAAGAGTCATAAAAGTAAAAACAAAAAATGGAATTTTAAGAAGGCCAATTTCTAAAAGTTGCATTTTACCTTTACCTAAATGAGCAAAATTAATGTAATTATAAGATATATGTCTATAGGGTTGTGGTATTATAGTTTAATTAGATTCATGTTGTAGATCTGTATTTGTGAAAATTTTATAAACTGTTGAATGTAACCATGTCAACGCCGGGCGGTATGTTCACGCCTGCGAGCGCAGCGCCCCCGGTTAGAAAACTAGTGATGCTGTCGACGAGAGTAATGAGTCAGTAAGGAGAGAGATGTTAATAAAGGAGAGTGTGTTTACCTTACTACTGAGTCATTGTTATTTATACAGTCCACTGTGTGATTATTAACCAAATTATTTATGAGAACCAGCGTACAATATGATACCCGAAATTTTCGCTATTACAATAGCTGTAGCTCTCCGGTTACTTTACTTCGTACAAGTAAATAAAAATGTACTTTTTAAAATCTTATTTCTTATTTTCTTTTTTCAAATAATATATCTAATTAATATAAATTAAGATACATTATTTTAATTAAAAATATTTTAATGCAATCCGTTTCGTACTTAATACAAAACAATTTTAAGTTCTCAACTCTAGAAAAAATAATTTTTCCTTCTAATTTCTATGAGTTCTTTTGTCTTATCTACGTTCTCCATTTTCTGAAAGATTTGCTTATAAAACGGAAATATTGCTCTTTGAAGAAGATTGCTTTTTCGCTAAGAACAGTTTTTTTCATGCTATTTTCAAATAGTAAATTGCGAGAAAGGTTTAATAATAAACTTCTGAATTTATTTAAAAATTAAATATTTTATTAAAACATGTTAAACAACAAAGATGAAATCACACAAAAGCAATTAAATGCTTTCGAAAATTTTCCTAATTCTGAAAAATTTATGCAAGAAAGTAACTAAATTTTAGTGACATTTATCGACACCATGTCACTCTAGATATTCTTTTAATATCATTTTGTTCTCAATAATTTAGTGATGAAAGACACAAAAGGATAGAAACGAACTAAAATTATAGGTATTGACATGCTGAGAATAAAACTATATTTCGTCTTAAAATTACAGCAAAAAATAAGGAAACAATCTCTCTCTTTTCCTTTAAATTGAAGTATGCATGCAGAAGAGTAAAAAAAAGAGTGAAAAATTATAGCTGCTTAAATTCTGTCAGGAATAAAAAGGAGTAACTGATGACTAGAAAGCCATAATTTTAAAGACCTCTGAAACTGCTATAAAAATAATAAATTCATGTGATAAAAACAGTAAGTTGAATTTTGGAAAGTGATAAATGGAATATAAAATGAACATTAATTTTAAACATATAAAGCTCTGAACAAATTTTCAAAACTGATAGAAAAATTCGAAAATATTTTAAGCATTAATTTCTTGGACGAAGATATCATTTAATACATTTTAAAATGTTTTGTTAGTTCGAAAAGACTGCTACTCTCAAAAAACGATTTTGCTTTGATTCAATTTAAATGTCGTAACATATAAATTCGTAGTTTCACTTTTCTTCCGAATCTGCATCAAACTGAACTATTTGGTATTCCTGCCTGTACGAGATGAATCCCAGCGTTCCTGCCATTTCGGAAGAATATTTGCGGGTAGACTGTTTTAGAAAGTCGACTGTGAAACGGGATGCTCCAAAAAGGACAAAACGTTGGCCGCGTTCTTCACAATTATATTACCCTATTCATGTCTTAGAGTACCAGTGTGAGCCGACACCCAACAGTCTTCTTGTAAAACTGGACACTTAAGCAGTGCTTTTTTTAAATTACTAAGGAACTTCCACTTCGGCCTGCTGAGATTGCGGAACACTAGAAGCAGTATATTAAGGTTGTATTTTGGAGGTTGCGTTACGAATAGGAAATTACCAGTGTGATTGCTATCAATTATTCTTGGTACACTGAATCCCAGTTTCCGCTTCCAAAAATATATAATTTGATCTCCTTTTACAGGACAAAAGTCGCAACCTGTACCTGATTCTGTCTTAGAGCCGTTGGAGATTTGTCTTCTTGGAGATTTGTTGGTTGAGAAAAGAAGATATTCTGCTGTAACTTGCTATGACTCGGATGGCAGGTAATTGCCAGATTATGTTTTTCGAAGTCAGAAAGAAAATAAGTCCGTCTTCACAGTTTAACTGCCAAATTAAGTCTCACGACCAGACCTTCTCTCAACCACCAGATGAAGTGAGAGGGAAGAGGAACCAGTAATGTCTTGCAGAACAACTGGAATAGTTTGATTAGGATGATGTGCTTTGGATATGAGCAACAGCTGCTGTCGTTGAACTGCGAGCAGGTTTCTCTTAATATACGGAGTAAGTTTACATCTCCAGATCGAAGCTGCATAAAGGAAAATAGGCTCTTTAACTGCGTAGTATCAGTCCTCGGCAAAGGTTATGGAATGCTCCATTTTAATGATGCTGCACGTTACATGATGTTAGTAAGCCTACCAATTTTATCTTTTAAATAGTTCAAATGTGGCATCCATGATAAACAGTTTCAATCGAGCAAAAGTTTTGATCGAGCAATAATCGACCAAAAGTTTCTCCAGGAAGTAAGTTTGGATTGTTTAATATGGCGTTTGTACTGAACTGTAGCTCTCCGGTTTTCTTACATGGGAACCTCCCTAAGCTTTGTTGGTAGGTAGACTGGGCTGCGGAAATAACAGCTCACACTTTACTGCGTTTAGCAGTGAGAGCGTCTGTCCATTAGGTCTGAGATTCATTATCCGGATTGATTTAAGCCTACTGGCTCGATTAAAGGCAGGTATTATGCATCCTATTAGGTCGCATATAGAATGTCTAACGTAGCTGCTTCAAAACACCTTTTTCAGTTGTTTTATCAGTATAGCGACATGAGGAATAGAGGGTCGTAAACTTAAAATGACCTATTATCCGTTACAGTAACCGCGAATTTTAAATGTTATCTATAAGAACAGACGAATAAATACTTACGAATTTCGATTAAAAGTATCAGGTAGAAGTGCAAAAGAGGAGATAGAAAAAAGCAGACTTTGTATCTTCCGAACTGGTACAGGGAACTGGTACCGAGGTGGTACAGGGCGCTCTTGGGCGGTAGGTAAAACCGTTCTGATGAAGTAAATTGCCATTTCCCACGTTGATTTCAAATGATTATGAATCTGTAAAGCTACTCAAAAGAGGGTTAGAAATTTGTGAGCACCTTCTTTGGGCAGTTGCTCCATTTCTGTGTGCAGTCCCATTCAAAACGTGCATATCATCTAGCTCTACTTTCGTGTAGCGATATATAGCCCTCTAAATTCGTATGGGAAATAACAATCTATGCCAGCAGAATGCTTTTTCTTACTGCTTAACAGCTCCTTGTAGCACTTCGATAAGTAACTTTGGCACATGCACACACACACTGCATTACAGAATTTCTTTAGTTCATCCTATATTTTTGAATCCCCCTGTATTTATGAGTAGATAGAATAAATCTATTTTCTAAATAAATGCAGCAAGCAATCTGTTTGTATATATCCAAGTTGTTCAAAAATGTGTGTACTTCTAGATAGATATTCAACGATAGGTAGTAGAGGCACGGTTCTTACTTAAGAAATGAATCAATAAAAGTAAGCACCAAACGGAGAAAATTTCAGTCTTATACAAACTTCTTATAAAAATGTACAAAACTTAAGTTTTCACACACGCACCAAAAAAGAAAAAGGTGCCAAGCAGATAAAGTTTTGCGAAGTCGAATTAGCTTAAAAACAGTTTTATTCTCAAACGATCGAAATCACCTGAACTCATTAATAAATTTTTAGAATGGTGCACAATATTACTAAAGGCCGCTACGCATCTTGCGTTTTCGAAAGCAAATTTCTAATCCAAAAAAAACCCCAAAATATTAATTTAGAATTACTGGTTTCAAATTGTTATTTGTAAAAATGTGAATGCTGAGGAAAAATTGTTTTTTGAAACCATTTCTTCTTATTAAGGAGCACAATTTTTATAAAATATCTTTAGTTGGATAAGAAATGAGTTAGTGAAGGGAACATTCTTCGAAGACGGCCTGCATGATATTTAAATTTTGGATATATTTTGGTAAAACGCGTCTCGTGACTAAGAACGTACTTTGACAACCTTTTAATTAATTTCTTAAAGAATTGTGTTTCTGCAACCAATCCGTTAAAGGGATATGCAATCTCGCAATCTTTTGGAAACACCCCTTGCCTACAAAATTGTTATTATGGTTTTAAATTTCTTTCAGTGCGTTTTTTAAGTGAAGTGAGGTATTTTAGATTGATTGGTAATATTATATTACTTGAAAAGAATACCGAATATCTACAGTTTTGTAATATAAAAATGCTGTCTGATAATAAATTCTTTCTTTAATAACCTTAAATGCAAAATATAATATTTTAAAGAATAGCTTACCGTATGCTTATACGACACATCGATGAGAATGGGCGAAGAGGATACGATGAGGAGTAGAAGATTCAACAGCAGGGCAATAGACAGATTTCTGTGCACTTTGAGGCGACTGCATTTCAGACTTCTAGAAAAAAAAGTTATGTATGTAATAAATTTAAATAAAGAGGAATTTTTCCGATTAACTCCACAAGTTTTCAATTATTCATAGGACCTTCAAGTTATTTTCAAACAAAATACAAGATACTACTGTGCATTAATTCACAGTGCATAATGAATTTAATATTTGTGTACTAATTCTTAATGTATTTAATATATTCATCGTTTAAACATATTTTTCTCTTGAATGCTCTCCATTTCTTAAAAAGTTCCGCTTGAATGTTCTCCATTTCTTAAAAGTTCTTAAAAGTTCCGTTCTAAGTTCAAGTTCCGCTGGATGCCCCACTGATTAACTAAGCAGGATTTGCAAGTTTTGTTCCGGCTGTCTCAGTTATTAGCTATAGAACGCAGAAAGTCGGAGAATGCATGATGAGTGAGACCGTCAGTCAGGATTGCAGATGTTGGGAGGGCGTGACTACCTTGTCACGTGAGGTGTGAAGCAGTCGTTCATACGTTGCGAGATTTCAGGTTAGAAATGCTGAAGACAATATTAAATTTACAAAATTGCAGAAATAATTACTTAAAAAGGAAAGTTTTCTAGTAATCATCAGAGTAACATCTTATAGAATAAAACAAATTTGATCTCTTAATACAGTCTAGAAGTCCTGAGTATTGAAGTTCAAAGTTCATGATCACGTGATGGGGGTGGTGTAAACAGAAAACTAGAGAAAAGGATTGTGCAGTTAAATAGCGTGGGGTTTTCTTCCCCACGAACACACCGTTCGGGGTGAAAGTTTACGGAACAAGTGTTTCACTTGTTTACGGAACAAGTGTTTCACTTCGCTTAACAACAATGAAAATTTAGATGAAAATATGGAAGACGAATCTACTAAACCCCCTGATGATAAAAAGAAAATTAACTCTCCTCAAAAACCAAATAGATCTGAAAAACCGATCATCCCTCTTCTCGTAATAACTGATCAAAATATTAACTGGCATGAATTCCGAAAGTACATTAATAAATCCTCAAAATTAAAACATTAGAAAGCAAAATAGAAGGCGAGACTATTCGATTGCAACTTTTTAACATAAAAGATTTTCGAAACGTACAAGCTCATTTAGAAAAACAAAAAATTCCTTTTCACACCTTTTTACTTACTAGCAAAAAGAATTTAAAAACGGTAATTAAAGAACTCACTGTACATACTCCAGTAGGTGAAATTAAAGAAGAACTTGAAAAACAAAACATTACAGTACTTAAACTACACCAAATGCAATGTATGAGAGATGGCGTCCCCACCATGCTTCCGGTTTTTTATCTGGAAACTCCGAGAACTGAGAAAGAAAAAGAAGTCTTTCAAATCTCTCACATCGCCGATATGCAAGTGCAAATTGTAAGATACAAGAGCAGACCGGGACCAGTTCAATGTTTTCCGATGCCAACGCTATGGACACACTCAAAGAGCATGTTATAATATTCCCAGATGTGTCAGATGTCTTGACTCACACCAATTTTTTCAATGCCCGATTAAAAGAAAATCTGAAATTCCAGCGCGCTGTGTTCTTTGTAACGGTAATCAAGCAGCCACTAATCCTAAATGTCCTGAGCACCCCAGCAATAAATTTAAAAGAAAGCAAAGAATTACAACAAAAGATTTCTCGCAATTAATTAAAAATGCACCAGAAGCTCCTAAAAATAATTTTACATCTTACGCGAAAGTAGCAGCCTCTAACTGCAACACAGAAGAAAAACTAAATTATCTAACATAAAAAATCTTGACGAATTTAAATCACTAATATTTCAACTAAAAGATCTCTACCATAAATTCACACTTATTCAAAATGCAAATGATAAACTTGAATTCGCATTGCAAGCTCTACAATTATTCATTTAAATGGATTTTTGTAGCAGTTTATACTGTAGAAGGTATAGCCGAGTGGATTAGGATGTTCACTTTTGGATGATGAGATAGCGAGTTCGGACCGAGCCGAACAAAGAAAAATGAAACTTCGGACTTGTACATATTTATTTTTTCTTTCGGATTTTTATCTTATTTTTGCATTTTACTTGGTATTTTTATCACTTACTGTATTTATTCAAGAAATTTTTGAACTTTTAGAACTGTGAACTATAGACTAAGAGCTTCTGCTTCCTGATCTGAAGACTTTGTACGTGTTATATGCGGCTAATCTTGCTTTTGCCGTGAAATTATGCTATTCCATCATCATCGTTTCATCTGTTTTAAATCTGCCTATGAAAGTCACGAAAGAGATTTATAGTGGTAAAAGTTTTAGGACTGCAAACCACTTATAAGCACGAAGATCCAGATCCAGAATCGTTTGAAAGTCTGGGTGTTTGTTATTAGTTTATTACTGCCGTTGTCGGAACTCCGACAGATACACGGTTAAAAACGTTCTTTACAGTTATGTGTGAAAACAGGGTATGTCACTGTTAAAAGAAGGTTACACTTTTATTGGAAAAATAGGTGTAAATTATTTACCCATTTCATGATGGTTGGAGAGAGACCAAGAAAAGGATTTGAATGGGTGTCGTCGTCTAGTATTGAAATTAATTATTTACAAGTATTTGAATTTTATGACCTGATTTGTTATTTTATTTGAACTGGTGATTGAATTGTTACATACGTATCCTTCCCTCGTGTCTTGAGATGTTTTTGTTACGTGTTTCAATGGAAAGAGTTTGTGGCTTTCTCTAGAATTTAGAAATTACTGTAGTGAGGTTTTACGTGTTTTCAGGAAAGTCAGAGGATAGCATTATTTTAAAAAGTGATAGTAAAGTTTGGAAAATGAATTTTATTTTCATATCTTATTGAATGTTAATATATCTTTTTTTTATTTTACCAAGGCACCAGAGAAGATTTTATCCCATTTCAGCCTCAAAGATATCGACTTCAGTTTGCTCAAAGAGTTTTTGCTTTGAAGTAGTATAATTTACTTTATAAAAATGATGATTTATGTAATTCAGTGTAATTTCCTTCACAATGTTTAGATTTCCGATATTATGTGAGTTTATTTGATATGATTATACTATTTAACAGTAAGGTTCAAATAATATCATTATTTTATTTTCCTATGTGATAGTACTGCTGAGTGGGTACAGTTCGCAATAGATTAAATGCATAAGTCCGGTAATAGGTTAATAAAATTAATTCTTATGAAAAGAAATATATCAGAACGCTGGAATTTTCCTGATAGATATTCGTACAAGTGTTTACAATATCACGCAGTATAATCTGTACTTCAAACTACTAAAAACGTTAAAATACAACGCAATCCAAAGGGAAAGAAAAAGCTAATTCAGAAATCTCAGTTCACGCGAAACCAAACTGGCAACAACACTAACTAAGCAACTGACTGAGATCCAAGGATCCACGGATTAATTGTTACGGAGTGTCTAAGGTAAAGAACCCTCTACCTCCACATCATAGTTAATAAAAGGGAGCAGAAATAGGAAAAAATACATTAAAGACGTTAAGGAAAAATAACAAGGAAGTCAACATGACTTGAAAAAAATTACAGAGACAAAAAGAAGAACTTATAAAAATATTATAAGTTCGGAAAAATTAAGCAGCGATTAGCGAGATTCGATCTCGGGACCTTTCGGTCTCGAGTCTAACGCGCTAACCACTGATCTAAGGAGAATACAGAAGTTTTTGGTATTTTAAGATTTTTGATAATTTTTTGGGGGTATTTTATAATTTTTTAACATGAATACAACACCAAAGATAAAGCAGATAGGAAAGATTTTACGATTAATAGGCTCCTTGGTCACATGGATTATAATATAGTGAACTGACTGAGACGATCTTTCTTCGGCTTTAAATAGTTTTCAACAGGCCACGCGAGATCTTTCTTGTAATTTATGCTGCTCGAGATTTCTGTAAAGCAAAATGAGTGTTCATTTACAGTTACAGCTCACATAGTGGTCAATTACATTTATTTAATTTAAATATTAATTACCGGGATATCCATTTACACAATATCAAATGCACGTGCTCCTGTATTTTAACTTTTTCGGCATAGCTTTTTCTTAAAATTTGTCTCGCGCTGCATTACACGGAGAAATAAAACAATTTTAGTTATAAATATACTAAAATTAGCTATCTAAATACAAAATTCGTAACGGTACTTAATCACAGATTATTTTATTATCAATAGGTTTGAAACTCTTGGTTATAATCAATATTGGTTTACTAATAAAACAAAGTTCAGTTGTTCACTTAACACCGTTGTTAAAACAATAAGTTTTGAGGTTTTCGTAGTATCATTTATGAATTTTCATTTTAGCTTATTTTAACTGAAAGATTGTCTGTAATATTTAATTTTTGCGCTTACTAATTAAAAGTTAATATTTTATATTGTATATAACATAAACTAAAATAGTCAAAGATAACCAAATATTTT
>KK113897.1:114183-130923 GCA_000611955.2 Stegodyphus mimosarum
TCCGGATTGACTTATCATGTTCAGGTGTATTTTTAGAAAGCTCTAAGTCAGCTCATCAATCAGAAGAGACTGGCATAGGAAAAAGAGGATAAGTTAAGCTTGAGTGCCTATCCTGAGCCATTAATCACAAACGTGATATCAGGTATCCACAAATTGTGACAAGCTATTGCTTCTATAAAAGACCAAATACATGTCCTATTATGTTACATATTTGATTTATGGATGATTAGTTGTGCCTAATATAGACACCATATAGCAGTAATTTGATTTGTCAGGTTTATGTTACCCTCTATCTTATTATTTTATCCTCGTTGTTATTTGGTAGAAACGTTAGGTTATTTGGAAGCAGGAGAAGTGAAAAATGTGCAGTGCTTTCGCCGGGACTCTAATCCTGGACCTCTCGAATACGCGTAAAGTATACTTCCAATTACTCCCTGAAGGCATGCGGAAAGGAGGGAGAAAAGACCTTATGCATTCACGCTTTTAAAGGGCGACTGGTCATGGGGACTCAATCGCCAAATCCTGCTGTGACGAATTATCATCCACCATCTTTAGTTCGGGCCCCACTTGTAGAATCGTTAGGTTATTTTGATGCAAGAGAGCTGAAAAATGTGTAGTGCCCTCGCCAGGATTTGAACATTGGACCTCTCGAATATGCATCGAGTCCGTTTCCAATTATACCACGAAGGCATGAAGGAAGTAAGAAGAAAATACCTTATAACTTCTTCCGTCAGCCTCCGTCAACAATTGACTACCTGCATATTTTGTCAACAATGCATGAAACGCCGAGATTTCACAGGATATCTGGCCATTTTACAAAATGCTTGGCAAAGTTTGAAATATGAGAATTATTATATACTTTTCGCAGGCATTTTATGTTATCGGTCAAGAATGAAATCCGGAATTCTATAGAATGCCTAGACGTTTGCAGAATACCTAGGCAATTTATAGAATGCCGAAAAGTGGCTGGCCTAGGAAAAGTATGAAATGATTAAATATTTCATACTTTTTCTAGGCATTCAAAGAAGTATATTTTATGGCTTAGTCATTCTCTAGAATGCTAAATAACAAATCAGCAAATTATGAAATACATCTCTGTGTTATATGCAATGCCTAGGAAACATATATGGTAATTCGAGCTATGTGTTAGCAATTGTAAAAACTGTGACAGAGGATAGTTTCTACTGACTTCGAAGTTCTGAAAGAATGTTAAACCAACTGTATACGAGATTACAATTTATTTTATATTCTAAAAACTTGCTTAGAATTGAAGGTATTCTTGACCATGAAATTCCTCTGTCGTAAGTTGCAGTTGCTCAGACCAATGGAAGGGGTCAAGCATTAGTCAGGTGTATGTGTAAAATAAAGTGCCAAAATATTAAATGGCTTTGTGTGAAAAAGTAACTTAGTGAATTCAAAATGTTATTCAAGCCTACCATGCTCAACAAATAAGTTTATTTTAATTTCTTATTTTTAATATATTTTCCTTTAATGAGAAAGGCATAAAGTTTTGTTAATATAATTTTTATTTTTCTTTATGTATTTTGAATAAAAAATTTTAATGGCACTCTGATTATTTTTCAAAATAATATTTGCATTTGTGAGGACTTTAAAGGAGTTGTGAGGACATTTGTGAGGACGAGGACTTTTAAATAATAGCCTTATCATGATATTTTTTTCATTCCTGGCCTAACGAACATTAGTCATTCTACAGAATGGCTAAGTATTATATACCATGTCTAGATGAAGTATATAATAATTCTCATATTTCATGCTTTGCCCGAAAATGCCTAGGAATTCTATAGAATGCCTGCATTTCATACTTTGCCCGCAAGATACGTAAGACGAGGTATTCTGTAGAATGACAAATGCTGTTTAGGCAAGGTATTACAAAAGTCATGAAAGGTTATGAATTATTATCATATAAATTATGATTCTATAATATTGTATCTATTTTATCATCTTTATTAGCATCGCCATAGGAGGTATGAATTTTCTGACGACACTTTACGCATGAATATGCATGTCTGGTTTCCATTAAATACACGCAACAGGTAGAAGAATCAGATGTTTTCTTTAAGCATGTCATCATGTAGGTTTAATACATTATCGACTGTAATCTCATGATTTGAAAGGAATTGAAGATGTATTTCCTATCTTCCCGGTTTGCCATTTGGCATTTTATAGAATGCTCAGGAAATGTGTGAATTGGTAATCGTTTTATACAATGCCAGCCAGTTTTAGGCTTCTATAAAATGCCTAGGTATTCTATAGAATTACGCCTTTCACATATTGCCGGAAACATATGCAGGGTGTTCCATAAAAATTGGTAAAACCTTTAAAGGCAGAAAAGGTACTTTAAAAAGAATGAGAGTTGCATAGAAAACCATGACCAGAAACGTCATGGGAACGTGGTAACAGAGATACAAGAAATGAAGAGGAACAAGACAGAAATCATCAGAAGTATTTTTTGCTCATAAATGTTTTATAGTATTGTGGTATGTGATACCATTTCACAGTGTTACAAAAGATGTTCAACGTTTCCACCATTACAAGCGTTGTACTAGCCACAGTCAAAAGCACCTGGATTTGTATGGATATCTGCAGCAGCCCACAAAATTCTTCCAACCAGATCTATTTCAAGCTCAACAAGTAATTCACACACAACAACTCCACAAAGAATAAAATTGAGGCTGTTCAAATCTAGAAACCGTGGGAGCCAGGCTACCTGTTAACCCACGCCCAATCCACTTTGACCAAACGAAATACTCTAAGTCCCCGATCTTCCATAATGGAGAGGAGCCTTATCTGTTGAAACCGCGTGTTGCACCTCATATTTTGTGGCACAAGATGAAATAAGCTTGATAGAACCTGTTCCAAAAAGATAAAGTAATTTGTTCATGTCATAGTTGATGTGAACAGGTAAAATCCGACTAAGCAGTCACCGACAAACCAGCCCAAACACTGTGAACAGCCCTCGTGAGCAGCACCACCTAGCGGCATATGATGAAGTTTGCGATCATGGGTTGTTATGCAATTATCAATCCTTTTTACTTACCCTATCTGCCGTTAAATATTGTACCAATATTTATGGGACACCTAGGCATTCTTTATAATGACAAATGTCATTAGGCAAAGTATGTAAAAAGTCCATGATAAGACTAGAGAGATGTCTATTTCTCAAATATACGAATGTTATTTTGAAAAAAAATAATGAAAATGTATCATTGAAAAACTTTTATTGCGCAGAATGAATGAATTGAATGTATGAATCATATATGAATGTATTAAATATATGGATTATGTATGAATGTATTAAATGTATGGTTGTTCGAAACGAACCGGGTATGTATTTCATACATTACAGGTTTGTCATTTTGCATGCTGCAGAATGCCTAGGAGATGTGTGAAATGCTAAATCATTTCATGTATTGTCGTGGACTTTTCGGTATTCTATAAAATGACAAGGTATTATATAGAACGCCGGCATTCATACATTGCCGGTAACATATATAAAAGCCGAATTTTACAGTTGTTTAGTATTCAGTTTGTAAAAAATGTGCAAATTTGACTCCTGTGTAAACTTTATTTTAATTCAATTTCATTTGGGTTATTTACTTTTACTTCATAATACATATTATCCTTACAAACTATAAATTTATTTTACATTTAAGGTATTTAAAACTCGGAAAATATACCCGGGTATGTGATATCCGCGCGGCTTTCGCACAGTTAATTATATGTGTATACAAACCTATAGGCAAAAAATATATAACTTTAATCCTAAATTACAGTTTAAATTCCATGGCTGCTATTATGAAGCTTTTAATAGAAAAGTATTGCTACGGATTTTGTATTTATTTAACTATTTATTTAGAACTGTAATTAAAATTGCTGTACTTTCCCCTGCAACGCAGACGATTTTTGAAGAGAAAGCTACGTCGAAGACGAAAAAATAAAAGCGCGCTTGCATTTAATATTTAATAAATAAATATCTCGCAATTGGTGTTGCCATCCACAAAAACCGAGAAAATCGAGGTTTTACCAGAATGTTGTATTAAATAATTAAAAACCTTATAAAAGCCAAATTGAAACACCTCAGCTCAATCGTAGTTGTAGCTATTTTAAACGAAATGTTTGCTTACTTAATGCTGTTATTGATTGTAGCGATTACGCTGTGAGATAAATTTTGTCAACTTTTCAACGACTTGTGCATTCAATCCGTTACGAACCCGTACACACGCAACAATTTTTAGTGTCAGGAGTGACGTTTTTGAATGCCAGTTATATGAGCGATGGAAGAACAATTAAGGCAATTTATGGCAGCCATTACTGCATTTAAAACAGAAATTAGAGGTGGCTAGATTCTGTTAAAGAGGAGATGAAAGCGGTTCAAGAAAAGATGGAAGCTGGTCAAGCATCCTTTAAAGAAGAGATTAAAGCGGGACAAGAATCCGTTAAAAAGGAGATGAAAACTGGTCAAGCATTTGTTAAAGATGAAATGAAAGCTGTTAAAGAAGAGATTACCTGTATAATAGAAAACAAACTTGAGTGTATGGAAGGCAGAATAGACGTCGTTGAAAATAAAGTTGGGCAAACTGAAAAGAACGTTTCTTTTGTCAAGGAACAAATAGAAGAGAGAGTTTCTGCTGTTGAACAAAAAATCGATTAGAGAGTTTCTGCTGTGAAAGAACAAATAGAAGAGAGAGTTACTGCCTTGGAACAGCAAATTTATAACAAGGTTTCTGCAGTTGCAAAAGAAGTTGATACCTTAACGAAATTCGTAGCGACGGCAGGGAGCAATAGTGATGTTTTTAAATTCTTACCAATGCCTGCTCGTCCCTCACTGAAGCTATCTACGTATGATGGGAAGACCTCTTGGCAAGTTTATAAGACACGATTTTCAATAGTTGCGGATGCAAACGGGTGGGATTCCCAAGCTAAAGCCTTTCATATCGCCGTTTCACTGAGAGCAGACACAGAGGATATCCTGCAGACTCTTCCCGAAAATCAGTGACTAGACTTCGAAGCTCTATCTGGCGCATTAGAGCTGCGATTCGGGGAGAAATGTTTAAAAGACTACAGTAGGCTTCAATTAAAATCCCGTCAACAGAAGCCCTTCGAAATACTACAAGAGCTCGCTTCTATGTTGAAAGGCTGTCCCACCTCGCCTTTACGGAGTGCCCGAGAGAAACAAGAGAAATCCTGCCCCTGTAGTACTTTGTCGACGGCATCCGGGATCCTGAAATGCAGAAAGCACTGCGAATGGCTGATGGGGAGGACTTAAAAATGCTCCGGTGTGCGCCATGAAATTCGAGGCAGCCCAGCAAGCAACTCGCAAAGACCGACACCCAATCAGAGCTGCGCAAGCCCAAGAGCCAGTAGATCAAGTGGCTGCTCGCCTAGATGATTTAACAAGACGACTGAATAACTTGCAACGGATTATTGGTGACAAGAAACCGAGCTTAAAATGCTCGAAATGCGGTGCTGAAGGGCGCATACGAAGAAACTGCAGAGCACCCCAGGGCACGGATGTTAAACCGTACCCATTAAGAAGGAGGGAAACTAATTTGTAGCCATCTCGCGAGACGGAGAAATGAAATAAATAACGAAAAGCCCCAGTTTAAAGCGCTTCAGATTTCTGCAGTGCGTGGCGGCAGTAACGGACTTTTCATCATGGGACACATCAATGGAGTGCCTTATAATATAACCATCGATACAGGAGCCAGTGTTCCCATCATTCGAAAAGATGTGGCTCAACAATTAAAAAGCAAACTCATCTGGACCAGGCCCTGCGTTATCCTCCAGACTGTATCCGGCGAGAAGATCGACATCGACGGAAAAGTAAACGTTAATATAATGTTTGGAAATGCCGCTTACCATCACACGGCCTATGTGGCAGAGATTACAGACCATTGTATACTTGGATTGGATTTTCTAAGAAAATACAATTTTCCCTTGGACTTTAAAAGTAACGATCTGCATTCTGCCTCTGAGGACATAGCCTTATTCGTGATTAATGATGAAGGATTGAAATCTGTCTAAAAATCATAGCTCAAGACGCTATCGCAATACCGGCAAGAGCAGAAATTTTACTTCCTGGATCCATAGCCGAAAAATGGAAATTTCCGCTACGTCACCATAGAATACTCTAATAGCAGTAACAGCCCGAAAGGAGTGCCAGTAGCCTCAGGACTGGTCGACCTATCGGAAACAGTTATCCCGGTGAGAGTTGCCAACGTAACTGACATGGCGAGAGTTATTAAGAAAGGTGAAGTGGTTGCAGAATGTACTCCAGTAACCAGCGTTGAAAGAAAGACTAACATCCCAGAAGCGTGTCTTCAGAGAGCATGACATCAGAGTTATTGCAGAATACATAATTAAATAATGAAGAGAGGAATGCTACTGAACGTGTCATTAAAGATCTTCAAGATGTTTTCTCCCACTCGTCTTCTAAAGTGGATCGAATCAGTTTGGCTCAATATAGAATCGATGCTGGTGATCATCCGCCAATCAAGCAACATCTAAGACGTCTGCCGATTGCAAAACAGGAAGAGGTACGAACACTTTTAAAGGACATGCAAGAAAGCAATGTCATCGAGCCTTCAGCAAGTCCCTGGGCATCTCCCATCGTCCTGGTGAAGAAGAAAGACGGGTCAACCAGATTTTGCATTGACTATCGCCGGTTGAACGAGGTCACGAAGAAAGACAGTTACCCTCTTCCTAGAATTGACGACATTCTGGATACTCTTTCTGGAAGCAAGTGGTTCTCGACACTTGATTTAAAGATTGGATATTGGTAGGTAGAAATACATCCTGATGACCGAGAAAAGACGGCATTTACTACAGGACAATGACTTTGGCAGTTCAAGGTGATGCCGCTTGGATTATGTAATGCGCCGGCTACATTCGAACGCCTAATGGAGACTGTTTTAAAAGGTCTTTCATAGGAAGCCTGGATGACATCATCATCGTCGGGAAGAGTTTCGAAGAACATTTGGAAATTTTTTGAAAGGTGCTTCAGAAACTGAAAGAAGCTAATCTGAAGTTAAGTCCCGCTAAATGCAAATTATTCAGACAGGAAGTGACTTACCTCGGACATGTCATCCCTGCTGATGTGCTCACAGATTCTGAAAAAGTGTCAGCAGTTAAAGACTGGAGACGTTCCGAAAATGTCCACCAGCTGAGAAGATTTCTAGGGCTTTGCACCTACTATAGGAGATTCGTGAAGGATTTTTCATCCATTGTAAGACACCTTCACAAGCTGACAGAGAGCAAGCAAAAGTTCGTGTGGACAAAAGACTGTGAGGATGCATTTAAGTACCTGAAGGAAGCTTTAACATTTTCTCCAATCCTGCCGTGTCCTCAGCTCGACAGACCACTTATTCTCGACACGGACGCGAGTAATGAAAGTGTCGGTGCTTTTTTGTCCCAAGAAATAGAGGGCTAAGAACGTGTAGTGGCTTACTGGAGCAAGTGCCTGTCTAAACCGGACAGGAATTACTGTGTCAACAGGAAGGAGTTGCTCGCTATAGTCAAAGCCGTAGAACATTTCCATCATTATCTATACGGCAGAAAATTCTTGCTCCGTACGGATCATGCTTAATTGGCCTGTCTTAAATTTCAAGAATCTTGAAGGTCAAATAGCCAGATGGATACAGAGACTCCAGGAATATGACATCACTAACCGTCATCGCACGGAAACACTGACGCCCTGTCTAGAAGACCTTGCCCAGAAAGCTGCCGATATTATTTCAGGGTCGAAGCTAAATACCAATAGCTTAATCCGGTCGCACGACAAATTACAACATCAAGATCGGCTGATCCAGACCCATGGAGTGACAAAGAAGTCCGGAAAGACCAGCTGGAAGACCGTGGCATTGAACCCATAATTGATTTAATGGAGACCTGAAACAGAAAAGCTATCTGGCAGGACATTTCGAGCTATAGTCCCACGACAAAACAATGGGCTCTCTGGGACTCACTCCATATTCGAAACGGCGCCTTGTACCAGAAATTCGAATCAAGTGATGGGAAAGACATTACGATGGCAGATGCTACTCTCAAGATCCTGGGTCCCGGACATCCTTAAAGAACTACATTCCACTTCAGAATTCCACTTCAGAATAATGAAGACTTGCAGAGAGTTCGGGAGCGCTTTTACTGGAATAATGCAAAGGATGAAGAACAAAAGTGGTACCGAACTTGCGATGCCTCTGCAGGTTGGAAAAGACCGAAGAAACGCAGCTGAGGCAAGCTGCAACGTTACAATATAGGAACACCTATTGAACGTATCGCCTTTGGCATCTTAGGACCATTGCCACGAACGGTTGATGGCAACAAATACATCCTCGTTGTCATTGATTACTTCATCAAGTGGCCTGAAGCGTATCCTATTCCTGATCAAGAGGCTGTGACAGTAGCAGAGATGAATGATGCGGCACTGAATTTCCAGGTTCGGAGGGCTTCTTCAGTCACATTTAGATCAGGGAAGGAATTTTACCTCAGCTGTAATCAAAGAATTTTGCAAGCTACTGGGAATTGACAATACATCTTACATCGACTTTACATCCCCAGTCGGACGGCATGGTAAAGAGGTTTAATCGAACCATCCTCAATAAACTCTCATTAGTAGTTTCCAGAAACAGTTGTTTCTATTGGCCGCTGTTTCTACTGGCTTACCGCAGTGCTGTCCACGAGACTACTAGCTATTCTCCATCTCAGATGCTCTTCGGTCGTAACCTTCGTCTGCCATGTGATCTTTTGCTTGGTCACCCTCCGGATGCGCCTTCATCGTCTGAGGAATACATTCAAGATCTCCACGCCTGCTTTAAAGTGATGCACAACTTTGCACGAGAGCGAGTCAACTTGGCGACGGAGAAGATGAGGATTCGTTATGACACCAGAGCTACAGAACATCATTTCAACGAAGGATTTCTTTTTAATATTCGATAGTATTTTATTTATATTTGGTGATTGATAGTACATGATTTGCTGAAAGTTACTTATTGCAATTATCGCTTATTTTCTTATTGTATTGTGATGCTTATTATTGCATTAATGCCTTAGTTGTAAGTTTGGCTTCCTGTCCAGGGATTGTACTGCCCGGGACGTGCAGTCCTTGGGAAGGGGCGGTGTTACGGATTTCGTATTTATTTAGCTATTTATTTAGAATTGTAATTAAAATCGCTTTTCTTTTCCGTGCAACGCAGACGATTTTTGAAGAGAAAGCTACGTCGGAAAAGTAAAAATAAAAGAGCACGTGCATTTAATATTTAATAAATAAATATCTCGTAATTGCTGTTGCCATCCACAAAAACCGAAAAAATCGAGGTTTTACCAGAGTGTTCTAGTAAATAATTAAAAAGCTTATAAAAGCCGAATTGAAACACCTCAGTTCAGTTGTGGTTGTAGCTGTTTTAAACGAACTGTTTGTTTACATAAAGCTGTTATTGATTGTAGTGATCTCGCTGTGAGATAGAATTAGTTTCTTTGTTTTGGAATTAAGTTTTGTTTAACGTTTGTGATATTGTGATATTGTACGAATATCTCTGAAGAAATATTTCAGCATTTTGTTTTATTTCTTGTAGAAAGAATATATTTTGTTAACGTTTTAACGACTTGTGCATTCAATCCATTACGAACCCGTACGCACGAAACGGTATGTTTTTGGAACCGACCCTTGAGGGACTCTTACGTTTACCATTAAAAGAGATGGATTGGTTTATATTTTGGTTCATGTGACTACAGATGACTACAGATTACAGATGACTTATGTGATTATTATTATTGTATATTTCGGTTAAACTGTTCTGACTAAATTTCCCCAAAATTAAAAATCCATGTGATATAAATTCCTGGTGAAATTATGTATAACGTTTTTAAGAATTTAAAAATTCAATGCTAAATTAACACAAAGTAATTTTAATTATGGAGAATTCTTGCAGTTTTCTCACTAATATAGGACACGTGTATGAGATTAGATTACTGTAAAATTTTTACGGTTGTTTTCACATCCTTTTACGAAGTAAAAAAGAAAAAAAAATGAAAGATTTTAGATTTTAATTTACGTCCAAAGGGGCTTTTTTTTTTAACGTTTTGTGTGTTACCTTTATTTATTAAATTACATTTTCCTCGCACTTAAAACATAAAATTCAGTTCAATAGCAGTATCGCAAAGTAATTTTAAAATGAGCATATCTTTAGAATTTCCGATACACAGTTCCGCGCGCTGGAGATAAAAAGGTTTTTTTCCCGTAGAGTGTTGCCATTGCTCGCTTTGAAATCTTTGAGTTTATCACAAATTTGTTAAAGTTTTATAAAAAAATAAATAAAAGAAAAACAAATTCCAAATTTCAAATTTTGTCTTCCAGGTGCACATATTCGGGTGGAAAGGTACGTTATTCAAAATTGGATGGCTCTAGGTACCGTTGATTTATCACATTTGGAGAAATATACATACATTTTTGGTGGCAACTGTTTGGAAAGTGATTCAGACTTTTAATGTTTCCAACTCAAAATCGCAAAACGAAAACAACAGAGTTTAGAACAGATATTTCAAAGGAAATATCTATTCTCAACTCTTTCAATTCTCTTTGAACGAAATATTTGGTGAACATCTGTATGTACGACCAGAATAAAGGACTACTTTTCCAAAATGGATTCAGAAGGAATTTTTTTCATGACGTCTGTATGTACGTATGTATGTATATGATCTCGCATAACTCAAAACGATTAGCCGTAGAACGTTGAAGTTTTGTATATGGGACTGCTGTAACATGTATTTGCGCACCTCCCTTTTTTGTTGCGTTCGGGAGCACCAAATGTATGTATGTATATATATTTATATATCTATACACAGAGAGAGAAAGAGAGAGAGACAGAGTTAACTAAAGCTGTATATAAGTAAAGCGTCGGCACTCCCATACTATAACATGACGCCAAATTGCAGCGCCAATCCACTGCAGCGGTGGCGATGTAAACTAAATCTCTTCCCCTCCTCCTCTCCCCTGCAGTGACGTCATGGAGGTTAGAAGTAAGATGGAGAGGCTGCAATGAGTTTTGACACGACTGGATGTAAATATTTTGCAAAACATCTAAGTCAATTTGTAATTAATGTTCATTTCGGTCCATTTCAAATTAGCGCTCTTTTCATTTTAATAGTGAAATACATTAAATAGTACATAACTTTCTCTGAATATTTCTGAAAGGGAATAAAAAAAAGATTTTTTAAAATGTTATTTAAAACTTGTACCTGCGTTATTATAAAATATAGGGGAATAATTCTTTTAATTATCAGATTTTTTTTACCTTTAATTTCAACAATACATATCCTAAAACTCTTCTTTATTACTTCCTTAAGTATGTATCGGCCCACTAGCGGCCGAGCGGTAAAGACGCTGAACACTGGTAGTTCGGTCCGAGGTTCGAATCTCGCGAACGGGCTGGCTGCTTGGGCATTTTCGTGGTTTTCCCCATGTGTAACGTGTATACGAGCCAGTTTCCCTTAGAAAGTCCTCCACGAAGGCATCCCTCCCTTTAGGCAGATAGCCCTCGTGTGCTTTGCCATAATTAAATAACCTATAACCTTAAGTATGTGTCGTCTCAAGGAAACGTGTAGAAATGTATTCCATCAGATTTCGACGAAATCTTACTCTTGCAATCCTTAAATCCGCAGTATCGATACGCCATTAGAGAAAATTAAAAAAAAAATTGGTTCTGGAAAGAGCCTTTTGTAATTAAAAAGTACAAAATTAATAAGTTATAAATAACACAACCAAAGCACGTTAGAAGCTAACAAGATTTGGGTAGAATCAAACAAACAACCAAATCAAAACAACTAATAACTGAAAAGAAAAGTAGCATGCGCAGTTTTACTGATTGTGTTTCCACATCGCCACCGCTGCGAGCGCTGCGGTCGTTTCGAATTTCTCCCATTGAAGTGTTGACGCTTTACTTACATACAGCTTTGGAGTTAACTACCCAAACTTTCAGAGCAAAAAATGAACAATTGTTCATTTCAATTAAAGCAAGAGATATAAAATTCAGTTCTTTTATTGAAATTGCTTTAATTGAAATGAATAACAATTACGAACAACATAATTCATATGTTCCGATTAAGGTTTATATGCCTTTGGTTAATATTTCTGTAATAGCTGTAAAATGACCAGCAATTTTAAAGTGTCTAACCCTAAGAATGGCGCAGTATATTTACATCTGAAACTATAAGTAGAACAGTAAATTAAATCAGTTCGTGCACCAACATCAGTGTCTTTTTGCCCAGTATGACCGAAGGTTAACTTTCAATTTTGTGCACCGAAAATGTTGTCTTCCTGCCCGCTGGGAAAATTGATTGTTTTTTTCATAGAAACTTGTTTTGCTTGTGTTTTTGCGTAGAAATTTTAATTTTAAATTTTTAACCGTATTCGATGTTTTATATTTTTCTGTATTTTACAATTTTTAACGAACCTGTTTTGAGTTTATGTATTTTTGCCTTGCCGCGAATTTATAATCGAATCATTTGAAGGAGAAATACATCTTTAATGAAATACGAGGAAATAAATTTAAACGAAGGGCAGCAAAACATATGTATAATTTAATAGGTCTTAGACGTCATTCGGTGCCCACATCAGATTTTTTTAACAAAAGAATGTTGTTTATAGGCGAAAGAATTTTTTCTTTTATAACTCAACAAAAGGGAAGAAGCCTTTGACAACAGCAACATTTCTGAGATAATTGAGATCTCAAAAGTAACAGCAGACTGTCAAGAAGAAAAATTAAAGATACGAAAAATGTAAAATTAGGAAGAAGTTATTTTTGTTTAAGAGAGTGAGAAGACTTGACAGGAGAGAAAAGCAAAGTGAAACCATTTCCAATAAACTGCAGGGATGAAATTAATTTCTTTCCATCCTATCAATAAATTCAGGAAAGAAAGGAAATTTTGAAACTCAGTTTAATGAATGACCAGAATAATGGAATTCGTTACTGATAACGTATTTGTTAAATCAATTCCTATGTCCGCAGAAAGCGTTAAGGCATTTATCAAACTGTTGACAGTAAAAGGAGGATGTGCGGAAAAATGGGTCAGTTATGTAAAAATGTGTTAATTCTTAAAGCAGTGCAAGTATTTTAAGTACAATAAAATTAAAACTAAGCAGGATTTTTTTATAACTAAAAAGAAATTTTGGCGTTATATGAAATTAGTTTGGGGGAAACCAGAATTTATTTCAAAACAACTCTTGCTTTAAATCAACGTATCCATCCGTTCTTACTACTAGCTGAAGCTATAAATTCGAATGTCATTCTTCGTTCTTCTGATTTGGACAGTTTTTTGACGTGACTCGTATATAAAGTTAGCACCAATGGGTCTGAAACAACTCTATCTCTTTCAAAGAAAAGTACTGCTTACTTGATGATGTAAAATCCAAGAGAAAGCATTTCCTTTTCAAAGTAGATTGAAGGTTTTCAACTTTGAAATTTGCAGTACGTAACACTGAATGACATTTCAGATTAGATTTATTGAAATGTTTTGTATATGCTGGGTTACCTTATTTTCGAATAAAAGGGTACAATAGGAATTTTATTTTTTGACCGAACTAGATGGAATGTATTGAAAAGTGCATTATACTGTGAATTTTTAATATGATTATCAAATTACAAACAAGAACAATTTTTAATATATTTTATTTTTTTTTACATTTTAGGACTATATTTTCTGCGTATTATGTTTAACCCAGTTTGTTTTGCTTATAAAGATTATTATTATTGTTGTTGATGACACCGTTGAAAGTAAAGAAACTTGAAATTAAAAAAAAAAAATCTGCAATCCGAAAACTTCAGACTGATGTCTAACCTCGAAATGCTTTTTGCAGTTTGAAATGCAGTTTTGAAGGAGGGGCGGAGTCCGAGCGTCTCCCATACTTTTTTCTCTGCCATCAACTTCTCGAGGGAACTTTGGGCTCGACGCATATTTAGAGTTCCCCCATGCCACGAAGACATTATGCATTAACAAACAACCATACCTTTTCCTGGATTCGAACCCGGATTTTCCAGTGCCGCACTCAGTGTCGCTAAACACTATCCCGGTTGGGCAGCATATGTGCATTTATTTAATAAAGTGAAGCCTTGTAACTGTATTTTTGAATTCACTGGATTGAAGAAGTTTGCTTTAAGGTGCTTAGTAACGTATGAAAATAAATTTTTGTGCATTCTGAAACTCCATTGTTTAAAACCTGTGTAAGGCTATAGATGGTCTGTACAATTTCAAAACGTATATTACCTAAAGGCTTTTGACCTTTTTTATAAATTATTATGGCAAAAAATAACCTACATGGATTTAAAACAAGTGTCCTTTTGTCATAGCAACCTGAAATTTGATACAGATTATTAGGAGAGAAACGTCGTTTTCTCCTAACACGAAATACAGAAAACTTTTCCAAACAGTTAAAAACGTGTTAAGAATGGTAAATAGTGGACGACGATCTAAATAATAGATACCGGAAATTTCGTCCCCAGCCAAATGTATGATACTTTACGATTTTAACTAACTAATAAATAATGTTTAGATTATAACAAGTTTCTTTTAGACAGAATGCCATGGAAGATATCCTTAGGCAATTAATCTTGGATACGTTGTCCTAATTAATTAAATTAAAATCAACTTCATGCTTCATCTCATAAACATAATGACATGGTAAGGTAATGATGAAGAATTTCATTGCTACTGACTGAACTCAACTTTAACTGAGAATAAACTTTAATTAACATGTAACTAAAATAAAAACTTCAAACTTGTACTTCAAACTGTTTTAATCAACATTAAGGAAGTAAGCTGATAATTGCGAACAAAAGGTAAGTTTCGTTAAATTATGAATCTTTGCTGTCTTATCTGTAAATTTATCTCTTAATCTTAATTTACTTTGAAATAATAACAATAGTGTTATTGCGTGGAAAAAATGTAAGAAATATATAATAAAAGCTAGAATTCTAAATTTTGTAAATTCAAGATTGACAATTTTTAGGTCATTATCTTAACTAATTCAATACAATCAAAATTTATTTTTTAATTAATAGTTCTTATTCTGTGGAAAATATTTGCTGAGAGGTAATACGTAGAAACCTTAGTCACAAAAATTCGTTGCACGAAAAATACAATTCTCTTTTTCTCTGTCAGTGATATCAAAGGAATAATAATAGACAGTACAGAAAATTCACGAAAATTTATTAGTTCGTTAAATTTGTTAGTTTCTTAAAGTTATTCTGGCAAAACATTTTTTAACTTGTAGTGTGCTAAGGATCCATGGTATGGAGTAAAAAGTGTAAGTCAAATTGTGAAATAAAATACAAAATAACTATCTATTTAAATATTTTTTAATGTAAATACAGCATATCTATTTAAGTATTTATAAATTAACTGCTATTTTTGAAATTTTTGTTCTTTAGAAGAACCTTGAGAGTAAAACGCAGTATTATGTGTAGAACCGAGGCTCTCTGTTGTAGAGCTACAAATTGCACTAAGTTAAAACATAAGATTTAATCATTTACTTTCTTTCTGTTTAACAAAATAGATGCATATATCGTGTCAGACTATGACACATTTATGGAATTGTATGATGGTTAACATACGAATGCACTTAACTGGTACAATATAATTTGATGCCTGCTTCACAATTCATTCATACAGGCAGGTACTTGGCGATGTAGAAAGATTATTCAGAATGCTTGACTAGATTCCTATTACAACCCACTGCGATGTTCCATGTTAGGACACTATGCACCACACTTGAGAGAATTACCGCTGCCGGCGACGTCGATCAAACACCTAGGACAGGTATGGCAGGAAGAAAGTCTTCAGCACCATCAAAACCGGTAACTCACACAACCCTTTCTCTCTGCCGGTAGGACTGTTCCGCGCAATTATACAGTTTACTTTTTTTGCTCAGCGCAGTCGCGAATGGAAGGAATGCAGATTTCCAACATTTACGATATTCGGATTTATTATTTTCTTCACTATTCCGAAATAAAAATACTACGACACACATGAAAATCTTAACAAATCTTAAGGAAAATTGACAAGATTGCTTAGAACTGTATGTGGCATTAAAATGCAAAATATTGTTGCGTTTTTACGGGTTCGTAGATTTGAGAGTATCCGATGAGAACACGATGCAGAACAATAAAAAGCACAATTTATTTACAGGAATCACTATTTACAGCACAGTTCCAAAATTATCTTTAAAATCGTCGAAAATCTACAATCAATACGCTGAAACAATCAGCAACACAGCTTCAGGCTGTAACTGTACAGGTAGCTTCACGGCAACACTAAACTTCTAATAAACACCGTGGAACAATCACCAATACACTGTCAAGCTATACTGTAAAGATAGCTTCACGGCAAAGCACTATCTCGATTGCTTTCCGTTCACAAAACTCTCGCGTAGCAGCTACTCTAATCACACTGCTCGCAACACTTCACAATTTCGCAACTCTCACAACAACTAACCAACTCTCAGAAACGCAAGGGTTTATATAGGTTTTCTTTAAGTTCGACACGTTTCGAGAAATATCTCGACAGGAAGTTATTCTAGAAGCTTCCCGATTGGACCATGGGATATCGCCTATTTGGTCGCCAAATGGGCGATAAAGTCGCCAATCTGGCAACCCTACCATACACTATTTTATGGCAACCCTAGTGCTATGCCGGAAAGCTTACATACAGGCGCAACCGCCGAATTTTTCG
>KK113897.1:135542-145561 GCA_000611955.2 Stegodyphus mimosarum
TTAAAAGCGTCGAAAATCTACAATAAATACGCTGAAACAATCAGCAACACAGCTTCAGGCTGTAACTGTACAGGTAGCTTCACGGCAACACTAAACTTATAATAAAACACCGTGGAACAATCACCAATCCACTTTCAAGCTATACTGTAAAGATAGCTTCACGGCAAAGCACTATCTCGATTGCTTTCCGTTCACAGAACTCTCGCGTAGCAGCTATTGTCACAACTAATCACACTGCTCGCCACACTTCACAATCTCGCAACTAACTCGCAACTAACTTCGCAACTCAGAAACGCAAGGGTTTAAATAGCTTTTCTTTTAAAGTTCGACACGTTTCGAGAAATATCTCGACAGGAAGTTATTCTAGAAGCTTCCCGATTGGACCATGGGATATCGCCTATTTGGTCGCCAAATGGGCGATAAAGTCGCCAATCTGGCAACCCTACCATACACTATTTTATGGCAACCCTAGTGCTATGCCGGAAAGCTTACATACATGCGCAACCGCCGAATTTTTCGTAACAATATTTAGAATCAGAAATGCTAGAAACACTCAGCTATTATTAAGCCAAAACGGCAATAAAAGCAGATCATTATTGAGCTGTTGCGATATTTCTTAGGTATTTAAAAACCTTAAATGTAAATTAAGTTAAATGGATTTATTTTTCAGAAGTTGAAATAGCTATTTATTCTCTTCACCCATGATTTTTTTTCAAATGTATAACATACCAGCGAAAACCATGAGAAAAACTCCAGGTCTTATAAAGCAATTTACGTAAGTAGGTGAGCAATTTTAATAAATCTATTGCGCTTTCTTACACTCTCTTTCGGTAAAACCGTACAAAAGTCCTTCCTACTGTTTACTAATTCTATTTGACTATTTTAACTCTATCCTATTAAAGGCAGAATAAATTTAAGTAACAAAATTTTAGGTATTCACAATCGCTGAATCGTGCACCGTAGAAAGTTTAAAGTGTATCTTTAAAGTATGATACTTGCGACGTTTATTGTAATTTATGATATCCATTTTTTTAAAACAACATGGATTAAATAAACCAATTTTTCCTCATTCATGATACCTTTTTTTCCCTTGTGATTTATCTGGATATTTTGTGATGTCATATTTATCACAGTTATGTACATGCAAGCACAAGACTTGCAGTAAAATAAAATCACAAAGTATCTAATGACAAGTTCTAGAAAGCACTGGAATTCTTCTCATGGGTATAATAAACCATTTCTCAATGATTTTGTTCTTCATCAGAAATACAGAGCTCACCAAAATAATCTTCATTAACTTTCAGTGTTTTGCTTTCAATAATAAATTTATATTATATTGTCAAATATTCTTACGTGTTTTGCTTTCAGTAATAAATTTTTAATGTAATGTCCAGTACTACAGTCTTGATACTCTAAATAATATTATTTTAAGGAGAAAGTTTAGAGACCTTAACAAATTTTATTTTTTTATCTTGTGCGTTGACATGACGAGAGCCGATGCTTTTTTTTCTAAAGTTGCATTCTTGAATTCCCATTTCTGCATCGAAGCCGTGAAATCACGAAACTACATCAGGATATTGATGTTTGTAAAGTGGAATTTTTTGTAAAATTCTGTTTAGAAAATATGTTAAAGTTCATAAAATTTGTTCTCTGCAGGAGGCGACATTTTTAAAATTTGGTAGCTTGAAGACAATTGGAGCTGACTTCAATATGTCATTCAGAACGAAGAAAAATTGTGATTTGTTCTTTCTACTTGTATAGATTATATGTGCATAATGTTTAGACATTTTCTCTTTTTTAATTTCCTAAATTTTGTCAATAACTTTATGACAACATGTTGTAATAGTTATTTTAATTCCAACTTTTTCTGAGTTCTCTTACTTCCCCTCGCATTTCCTCGCTAAGATGCAAATTAAGTAGATTAACAAGCGTATTTAAACTGTTGGAAAGAAAGACAGAGCGTGATTTCGCTATTGTGAGTGCACGTTTGTTAGTTTCTACCAGCTGTTAATCTTGCTAGCAGCTGCGCAGTCTGGCTGTCTAGTTAGTAAATGGATGGTGAAGGTTTCTGAGTCAGCGTGCTGGATTAAAATTGAATTGCGTAGTTTAGCACTGTTTCTTTATCTTTAAATTTATTGCTAAATTAACGTTCAAGTTCTCACCGCAAGTGGCCGGTGTTTTGGTTGTAAGCGCATAAGTCCGTGCCATCTGTTAACTTGTGTGTGATAAATAAAAGGCTCTTTTACACCCTTTCGCTGTTGTGTTCATCTTCAATCCTGTGCGAGAATTCGCAAAGTTTAAAACTCAAGCAGATCTAGTTAACACTTTAAGATAGCAAAACGTACTAGATCTCACACATATGTACTTCATTAAGGCAATCCTCTTTTCACATTAAAAAATAACAAATGATTAAGGAAAACGTTTTTTAAAAATCTGAAATGTCTCAGATTTTTAACGGTCGCCCAGAAGCGTTTGTTAAGGTTTTTTATGCTCTCGCTGAGCTTACAGTCTACCAGTCTGTTGTTAAAATCACTCCTACCAATCCATTGTTTTTGGAATTTTAGATTTATTGTTAAGCATCATTTTCCTCGCACTTTCTCCACATACAGTTCAGCTGAAGAATTAGAAAAATTTTAAAATCAGCATAAATTCCGTGCAGTGTTGCCACTGCTCTCTTTGAAATCGTTGAGTTTGTCAGTCAAAAATGATTAAAGTGTGAAACATACTACTATAATATGAAATATAAAATTCGAAAAATGAAATAAAAATGAAATATAAAATTCAAAATTCAGAGTTCGGGTTACCAGGTGCTTATGTTCGGGTGGAGGACTACGTTATTCAAAATTTGGTGGTTCTAGGTACCTTTTTTCACAATGCGAGATTGCATACATTTATGCAGATTCTTCATTACTTAATTTCTTTAAATATAGTACAGGGGTAATATTTGGCAACGACAATTTGAAAAGTGATACGCCATTTATAGTGATTCAACGTAAAATGCCGTTTCGAGACATACGTCCTTTTTGGTACAATAAATTAAGGATTTTTTTTTAAAAAAGAAGAGATGCATCATCCTTCAACAAAAATTTCCATTATTATCAAAACGAAATGCTTGTAAAGTTTAATTTAATTTTCTAACGTTTATTTTTAATTTTGAAATCTCTTCCTTTAAATTCTTTTTTTTTCACTTACAACTCCCTATCAGAATGAATTTTTAGTATCGTGTTGTATGTAAATGAGGTAGAAGGAGTATTTAAGAAAGATTCAGCTTACTGCCGTCGGAGAGCTTAGGAATCCTTAGTGGCGCGTGTTTGCCATGAGGCTTCTTCGTTATTCAGCCAACTACGTTCGGCCGTAGTATAACGTGCCTGTTGATAATCTCCGGTTATTTTAATTAAGGGTCAAGTTTATTACGTAACTGTTCCTAGTTCCTAAGTCAGTTTAGTTTAGTATTAGATTAGTTTCTTATTTTCCTAGCTTGATTTAAAGCCCAAGTGGATACTTTCCTGTAAGCCTGAGAAGGGGGCCATCTCTTATTGTTTCTTTGAGTAATAAAAATATATTGTAACCCTTCTCTGGACTTATTCGTTACACACGTGAACTCAGCAATAAATCGCTGCAATAGATTCAATAGGTTCCTGGACGTTCAGCACAGACAAGTTATAGTGTTCAGCATAGACAGTTAGGAACATTATGTATTTAACAAATTTTCTTAATTTAAAACTTTTTGAGAACATTCTTACTGTTATACGAAAAAACAATTGAAGGGTTTGCAGCACGAAGGGCCCAGCTCCACTCTGGTACATTTTGTTTCAGGGGGTTGTTTTTGTTAAAAAAAGTCATTCTTCGCATTGGAGTAAAAATCCATCGGAGTAGCCGTTAAAAAACATTTTTACTAGCATTTTTAATGAAGACGAATGTTTAGAATATAAGTTCAAAAAGTTCAAATGAATTTTTGGAATGTTTTTTAATTTTCCAAAAATTTAAAAACGTGGAGCTGTAACCTTCTTGCTGCAAGGGCTTCAGTTATTTTTTATTAACTAAAATTATTGATTTAGCAGAGACTATTTTCATAAACGAGATTTAATAAAATAATTTAAGGCAAATAACATTTCTTTAAAGTGTGACGAGTCAAAATATTTTGATTAGCAGTTTTATAAAAATTAAGTAGTTAAATAGAAAAAACAAATTTAACAACATTAGAAATAAATAACGTAATAGTAAATGAAAACGTTTACTGTGAAATTTGCTTACGCTGCTTTGATAAAAAGGGTTTTATATTTTTTTCTCAAAAAGCAACGAATAAGACGACAAGTAAGACGAAAGCAAGGACAAAAATTTATCTTTTTTTGTCAATTATTTTTACGATGCTAATGGAAACTAAAATGTAATTTTTACTCTTACTGGTACATAAATTAATTTTTTAGCGTTTTTAATTAATTTGACTGTAATTGTGTGAATCAGTCCTTAACTCCTTTTACTTAAATAATTATTATAAGAATCATATTTAGCTTAATTGCGTTTTAGTAGAATCCCAGGTTATTATCTTATTCAGGAAATTTCAGTTTAATGTGTATTTTATTTGAATCCATTATTTCACTGTTGGAGGAAAATGCCAACAAATGTCCATCAAACAACTTGTTAGCAGGAAATGCCCATCAGGATAAGTTGTTAATAGCTGGCAAATCGTAGCTAAGGTGTAAGATATTGTCACAGTAGAGATAACTTGAGACGACCGAAATCATTCAGCTCTAGAGCAGTTGTCCCCTGCTTGGATTACCTGCTGACACTTTGAAGATAGAAATACAAAAGATGGGTATCTAAGCATTACAATGCAATTCATTAGAAGATAAATCTATTGGATTATCTCCCAATAATAGAAGTGGAATTGAATTACAGAGGCTATCAGGTCAGCTTTTGTCTTACGGGCTCTTTGTTGACAGGAAGCTGCTAGGGAAATTTATTTGAACCTTAGGTTCAGAGAAATCTATACCCGGAATAATTTCTAGTTACAAAATTAATGTGATCAATCAAAAGGCAGATTCGTAGGATAATTTGAAGTATAGACGACAATGAGCACAAAATGTTTTCCTTGACTCTACTGTGCTTGTCAGAACTATCCAGAGTTTATATCGAAATTTGAGCAAATTCTTTACAAGTCTTAGAACAGTCCTCAAGAGACATTATGTTGAATTAACAAGTTCCAAGACGATGTCAAAGGATCTGCAAGAGGAAAATTGTAGAAATTTTGATTTTTAAACATTTTTCTACTTAAAGTCTTTTGAAGGATTTGATTAAGGCAAAATACGAGAAATATGTCTTTTGGCAATTGGTCCATAATGACGTTACGCATGGAGAAACCTTGAAACTGACCTCCCATTTTCATTTAAAACTAGCTAACGGGCCGGCTGAACTAAAAATTTCGAATACGAATTTGTTAGCTGCTCAGTCAGTGGTGGCAATATTTTGTTAGAATTAAACAGTTCTTCAAAGCCATCATTTTAATAAAAATCAGGAAATGATGTTCTTGAAATGTATAAAATAAGAAAGCTATTTGTTTGCATCTATAAGCAATGAGACATAGCTGTAAACAAAGTTCGAACGCTGTAAAGCTGGCAAATGCAAAAGGCTTTTAAAGCCTTGAGTTAGTGATGTACACTTCCAGTACTGATTGATATACGTATAAACAGCAGGCAAATGAAATTCGATGAACAAACCAAATGTTGGTTCGTGTATGTTTCCAGTTAAAGTCTTTTTATGTCGTTGACACTTTAAACCCGATGATGTTCTCGAATGAATTACAAGAAGTAGAAGAATTCGAAGTATTTACAAAAGCATCAAGAAACAACACATTCTAAATTTTTTGGGGAAAGTCTCTTCAAATGGAAAAATACAAATTTTGTGGGAGTGGATTAGCAATGAACAATTCTATGCCTTCTGATAAACATTTTTGTTTAAAAAATAATCATAATTTTCAGATTTAAGGAAAAATATGTCTACGTTTAAAAGAAAAGCTTATCCCAAGACCATATATGTTTTCTCTTTCAAGTTTCCCATCAGTACATGGATTTACTGTTTTAAAATGCAATTACTAGTATACCAGTTTTTTTACGTAATATTTAAAATTACCCTATACTGTATAACATTTACAATGTAAATTATAACAATGTTCTAAATATTTACTGTTTACACTGCAAAAACGTGTTACTGCACATAAGTGTTGTCCCTTATCATATAAACCGTATAATTTGTTTAATCATTTATTATGTCCAACTTAGAGTTGAACTCTTTCGCTGGGATTTTAAGGTTGAAGTAAAAAGCAAGATTTACTATGATATTTCGAACTTTATCTAAGGACAGGTTTCTAAAAAAACTTTTAATTCATAAATTGTATACAGGGTATCACAAAAGCTCATGTCCAAACGGCACCTATGGTTGTGTCAGGTCATCAGGATTTAGGATTACATAGGAAGAGGAGGTCGGAAACGCGACTATAATCCGCTAGAGGGCAATAAAAGCTGGTAAAGGCAAGCACGGGCAGTAGGATCAGTTGAAGAGCGAACTTCAGCTGAATGAAGGGAAAGGATGAGCCAGTATAACAATGCAGAATTGGCAGACATGCATTATGTGTATGGCGCTGTGGATGGCAATGGACCCGCCCCGTAAGCATGTATCGAGAACGGTTGTCGAACCGACGTTTAGCCGACCATACACTGTTTGGATAATCACATCGCCAATTATGTTCAGAATTCAATTATGTTCAGAGGCAGGTTCGTTCAGAATCAGCAGACACATCAACCGGCAACGTATGACGCGGACAGAGGACGTTGAGAACGCTGTATTACACGCAATGAGACTGAATCCGCATACAAGTATCCGCGTCGTGGAACGCGACCTTGAATTGTTGATCACTCCTCCATTATGCAAATACTGCGAGAAGATCACCAACATCCGTACCACAACATCCGTACAACAGGTGCTGGTGCTAAGCGATATGGATTATCCCCAACGTGTGGCATTTGCACATTGGTAGTTACAGGTAAGGATCGCAGACCCACAATTTCCATCACAGACACATTTCACCTATGAAGCTACGTTTTCCCTGAATGGTGTCCTCAACCAGCAAAATATGCATGTGTGCTCGGCTATAAATCTCCATGTCACACGGTCGTACAACCACCAACAACATTTCATCTTTAGCATCTAGGCTGGAATTATTGGTGACATGATGATCGGTCCATCCGTAATGCTTCAACGCCTCGACGAGGTTTCGAACGCAGCCACCGCGATCCCCGGACTTTACCCCCTGGATTTCTACGTCTGAATACGAGATACCCGCTCCATCCGCCATGGACCTCATGGTTTGCGAATTCATGCGGCGCCGATGTGAAGCATGCATCGTGGCTGATGGGGCCAATATTAATCAGTTATTATGAGTTATAACATTTTTCATTTGTATTTCGTACTTTTTTATAGCAAAATAAATTTTTTATACACCGTTGTTATCTTTTCTTTGTGTGACGGTCACGATCAAGTTTCCCACACCCTGTTTCTATATAATTCTGATTCCTCATGACTTGAAACAACCATATGTACCGTTTGGACATGACCTTTTATGACCCCCTGTATAATGTTAGGCTAAGAAACGACTTTATGTTCATATTGTAACAACTAATATTAAGTTTTTTAAATATTGTTACGAATTTTGCACTTAGATAGGTAATTTTAGTAGAATTATAAGGAAAATTATTGTATTTGTTTTGCAACATGAAAATTCTAAAGATAAACTATACTGGAAAAGTAAGAATATAGGGGCAAGTATATTTAACTATGAGTAAACAGTTATCTCGGTTATTTGGCTAGATATCGCTAAGCTGACAACGGTCGCCATATTTGGCGAGAAATCATCAAAAGTCTCCAAAGTTGGCGACATTTTGGTCCGGTCGCTGTATCACCGAAATATGTATTGAAATTGAATAAATGTGATTGATCACTATGTTAGCTGTAACCGCAATTCCACCCTCTCTTTGCTGTCCAGTAATTTCAACAAGCAGAAAATATTTCGACGGCCAGTTTAAAACTATTTAAGGCCGAAGAGAGAGCATTTGCTCTCAGTTCCATAGTTATTGTTGTTGCCAGTCGTTAGTTCCTTTTGAATTGAGATATCCGAGTTAGTGTTCTCTTTAGATGCACTTTGCGTTGTGTTTAATGTTCTCAGTAATTTTATGCGTATAACTACTCATTGTACTCTGTGATACCGTGGACTCTTGTACAAGTATTTCTAAAGAGAATTCCAGAACTTTAAAGTGTTTATTTTGATAAAATAGATTTTTATTAACCTATAATTGGACCTTTGCGCATTCAGTTTAATATAAACACGTTCGCATGCAATACTTTTTGCTGTCAAGAGTGGGGATGAAAGCCAGTGAGAAAAGCGATGGAAGAACAATTAAGGCAGTTAATGGCAACCTTTGCCGCGTTTAAAGAAGAGATGAAGGTGGGATAAGAAGAGATGAAAGCTAACAGCATATTTTTAATTATTGTTTCATATCCTTTTCTGTGACGAATCGAATAGAGAGAAATTGCAATATACACATACGATGTACAGGAATATATATGTATATATACACACATATAGACATATATACACACATATCAACAATGCACTAGTATATATACACAGGAATAGTCTAAGTTATGTTGTAATATTTACACTTGCAATTGAATTTCCTTTTTGAAATTAAAATATTGTTTGTATTGGTCTCCCTTCGTATAATTACGTGTACTTCTAACTAATTGAAAAAACGTAAATTACTTTTAAGCCATTTTTCAGGGTGTTTATAAAGTCCCGGACACATTTTGATGTTTAATAAGTCATAACGTAATGAAGATATAAACAAACTTATGGCATTTATTGATGGAATAACTTATATATTTTTCTTTTCAGGTTTGAATATCTTTACTTTTGTAAATAGCGTCTGCATGTGCGGTTAATTTCAGATAAATTCATTTTCCAGTCTAAATATCTGTACTTTTTTAAATATCGTCTTCTTATTAATTGCATTTTTCTCTTTTTTGTTTTTGGCAACTATTACCTATTATTATAGGCCTAGGAGGATGACCTTTGCAAGAAATATGCTAAGGAGGATAGAAGATGATGCTGAATTTCTGAAGCGCATTATGTTCTCCGACGAAGCATCCTTTCATCTTTCTAGCACTGTTAATCGCCATAATGTGCGCATATGGGGATCTGAAAACCTCCATTATTACCGTGAGGCACAAAGGGATTCCCCAAATGTTAATGTGGGGTGTGGACTAATGCGCGACCGAGTCATTGGGCCTTTACGCGACCGAGTCATTGGGCCATACAGAAAAGACGGTCTCATCAGTCGTATACTTAGACATGTTGGAAAACATCGTATTTCCACAACTAGAAGAGCTTCAGCCACATGTCTTTTTGCAACAAGATGGTGCACCACCTCATTGGGGTACCGTCGTTCGTAGTTCTTTGAATGACCATTTTACAGGAAGATGGATTAGGCGAGGAGGTCCTATTCCTTGGCCACCCAGATCACCTGATATAACGTCGCTGGACATTTTCCTTTGGGAATTTGTAAAGGACAACGTTTACAAGAGGAGAGTGTCGAACATTGATGACCTAAAAGCCAGAATTACAACCGCAATAGCCTCTGTGGATGCCGACATGCTTGCCGGTACCTGGCGTGAAATTGAATATCAACTTGATATTCTCCGTGCGACGAAGGGGGCACACGTGGAAGTTCATTGACAAGACTCATGAAACTTTTTGAGTCTATCTAACCATTTATGTTATTAATTTTAATTTATCTTTAATATTTTATGAGTTATTAAACATCAAAATGGGTCCGGGACTTTATAAACACCCTGTATAATAAATCAAAGTCTCGAAAATCGAAATGAAAAAGAAAATGGCATTTTTTAAACTCTATAAAAATATTTACATGATTATATATATATATATTTTAAATTTTAATTATATA
>KK113897.1:145609-191057 GCA_000611955.2 Stegodyphus mimosarum
TTATGCCTAGGCTTTTGGGAGTGGTTTAGAAAATCTTTTAATAAATTTAGATAGGATTTTTGGAGCACACGCCGAACACAGAAACGATTTTGGACTTTATAAATGTAGTCGATTCAAATGTTGAGTTTTGACCTCTTCTTTGATGAAGTACTCACTCAAAGCATTTTAATGAGTTACATGTTTTAGCTTTTTAGCTACCCAAATTTGTCCTAAAGCTTACTTTTTCAGAAAGGTTTGTACCAGTTACCTTTCCTTTCGGTTCAACTGAAACTGCCTTAGCGAAAATTTACTGATTTTATTTTTTCATATGTTTTATAGATTACCATATTTTTCAATTGGTCTTAGGAGGTAATTGATTTATTTATGTAATTTAAGATTTAATTGAAGCTGCTTTAGCCCGTAATATTATTATTTTTGAATGTTCTAACTTTTTTCTCATCTTCAAATTTATCTTTCATTTATATTGCTGCGTGCGTACGGGTGCCTAATAAATTGAATGCACAGGTCCAATAATAGGTTAATAGAAATTTATTTTTATCAAATGAAATATTTCAGAACTCGAAATGTTCCACAGAAATATGCGTACAAGTGTTCCTAGTATCACGCCTCAGTACAATCAGTAGTTACACTTCAAATTACAAAGAACGTTAAACACAACACAATATAAAGCGCATCTAAAGAGAAAGCTAATCCGGTCTCACATTGAACTCGCAATAATAACAACAGCAGCTCTCTAAACAACTGAACTCAGATTCTCTCTCTCAGAGCTTTAAATAGTTTTCAACCGGCCGCGAGATATTTCTAGTAATTTTTTCTTCTCGAAATTACTGGAAAGCAATAAGAGTGAGGAATTACAGTTACAGCTAACATTGTGGTCAATTACATATATTTACCTTCAATACTTATTACGGTGATACAGAGACCGAACTAAAATTTCGACATATTTTTGGCGACTAGATAAGTCGCCAAAACCCTTCTCAGCTTGGCGATATCTCGCCAAATTACCGATATACCCATTTATTCGATGTTAAATGTACTTGCCCCTGTATTCTCCCTTTTCCGGTATAGTTTTCTCTTAAAATTTGTCTCGTGCTATATTACACAGAAATATACAAGAACTTTACTTATGACTTACTTATAATTCTACTAAAATTACCTATCTAAGTACTTATCTACTAAAATTACCTATCTACTATATATATATACATAATAGACTCTTCATTAACAGGGTTAAAAGAGGGCAGGGATTAGCTCTCCAATTAATTTGCTTAATTGTTTTGAAATTGGATTTTGTATTTTACTCTATTTTAAAACGCTCATACAGTAATTGGGATTATCGATGTCAGGAAACTGAAAAATATGCAGGGCCTTCGCCGAGACTCGAACCTTGACCTACGCTTTGAGTGTGCTACCGTTACACCACGAAGGCATGCAGAAAGTAGGCAGAAAATACCTTATATACTCCTCCTTTTAAAGGGAACTGGAAATTAGGGGACTCAGTAGCAAAATCCTGATGGTGAAAAATCATCATCCACCACCTTTTAGTTCGGGCCCTAGTTGTACCGTCACTATATTTTTTTTATGTCAGGAAGCTGAAAAATAAACAATGCTCTCGTAGGGACTCTAACGTGACCTCTCGAATACGCACAGAATGTGCTACCGTTACACCACGATGATATGCAGAAAGGAGGAAGAAAATGCCTTATACGCAGAAAAAAATTAATTTTTAAGAAGTAAAATTATTTTCGATTTCGATTTTAAATTCACTGCCTGGCTTTCAATCTCAATTTAAAAATAAAGATTCAATTAATTTCATGAGCTGATATCACTAAACATTCTTACTTAAAAACCAATTGAAGTATTGGTACGTTTCCATATTTTTGTCTGGTTGTTTGTTGTTTTTTACTTGTAAATTTTTCTTCGAAAATTGATTATAATTTGATATTGACAATAATCTCAAGTTGAGAGTGTTGCGTCGATAATTTAGATAATTATAAAAACATATGTGCCACACAACGGATTCAACCAATATCTGCATAAATATTATCTGATTTACTTTACAACTATTTATTTCTAATTTCCTAGAAAAACAAGTAGACCTATAATATATTATAGAAGAACAAACAACTATATAAGAGCAAATAACTGCAATTCTAGAGCTAGAAAACTATTGAACAATCACAAATCTGATTCACATCAAATTTTAAATAAAATGGCATGGATACAAAACAAAGGCATAAAACAAAGACAAAAAAGAATGTTTAGAAAACAATATTAAAACAAAAAAATTACCTCTACAAAGATGACCAAATATTCAACAAACAGAGGTCCCCAAAATACAATAAAACAACTTATTAGAAAATTTAAAATTACTTTTCAGAATCAACTTCTTCTACACCTTTTCTGGAAAAATCTACTTCTTTTGTAAATAGTTTAAAGTCATGAGAAAATACGCCCAAAGGGGCATTTTAAAAATTTTTTTTGGGTTATCTTTATTTATTAAATATCCTGTTCTTTGCACTTAAACCATAAAATTAAGTTCAAGAGCAATATCGCAAAACGATTTAAAAATGAGCATATCTTTAGAATTTCTGATACGCAGTCTCGCGCGCTGGAGATAAAATTTTTTTTCCGTACAGTGTTGCCATTGTTCAGTTTGAAATCGTTGAGTTTGTTAATCAAAAATTCGTTAAACTTTTACAAAATATGAAATCGATAATAAAACAAATTCCAAATTTGGGCTTCCAGATGCTATATTTGGAGGGGGGACGTACGTTATTCAAAATTTGATGGCTCTAGTTTATGTTTGTATGTTGCTTTATCACAGTGCGAGAAACATATATACATTTATGCAGATTCTTCATTATTTAAATTCTTTAAATGTAATACAGGACTCTAACATTTGGTGGCAACAATTTAAAAAGTGAACCGACATTTACAGTGAACCAAAGCAAAATGTCAAAACGAAATTAATAGTCCTTCAGAGCAAATTGCCCCTTTGGTCTAACAATGTCTCGGCAATACATGTTTTGAAACTTTTTATAAATAAATTATATTGATGGTGGAATACAACTGTATTTTAGTCTTAATTTACAGAATAGTAGGTTTACTAGTTAATATTAAATTTGATAGAATATTGAAATCTTTTATAAGAAATTATATTGTCACTGGAATGAAACTATTTTTAGACATAACGTAAGTCTTTTTATAAAATGCAAAAAAAAATTCTGTGAATAATTTCTGGGATCTATTATAAGATTGAATGTTTGCATGCATAATGAAGTTTAACTTTCTTTAAAAAAAAAATAAATTTAATGTGTGTTTCAGGATTTTCAGTTGACTTTTTACACTAGCAGGTTATGAATAAATGGTTTAGTAGCATCATTTTGAAGAACAAAAGTGTAATAAAATGTTTTAACTCATCGATAGTGAAACGTCGAGTAATACTTTATTTGTCTTCTTTCTTTAAAAGGATTTCCTGCTATTATATTGAAAGAAAATGAACAGTCTATGTTGACAGGACATTTTGCAGTGCCATCAGAATTGGAGGGAAAAAAATCTCTCTGAAAATGCATTAAGGATCTGCAATGCCATCAGGAGGGAAACCTCCCTAAAATGCATTAGCCACTGCGGGTCACGAAAAATTACACATTTAGAGCTTTGATGAATAACCCGCAATCTATCGTTAAACTTCACGTCTCAGAAAAGCAGCTTGAATGAAAAAAGGAGGCCATTTAAGAAAGAAACAGTAGGCAATATATTGGTTCAATTTAGAAAAAAAAAGATTTATTCTGTGGTTTCTTAATATACATTTTTCGCTTATTTTATGATTCTTTCAAATTTCGGATAAAAAGCATCATATTAAGAAAAACTAAGAGCTACATTTTTCTTAATTTTAATCTAACAATCATTTTTAAACACCTGAAGAAATGTTATTGTCTTCCGTTAATGATAATATCTTGGCGTTTTAAATAGACGTTATTTCTAATCGACTACAAAATATTTTATTTGTTATCAATATTTTAAAAGTGCGTGCCAATCGAGTCATTTACAAAGACATTTTACCTGGATTTATTAATAACATTTTTATAAAAGTACAATTTCAAGCATGGGTTATACATAAAATATGTTTTCTAACAATCTACAATTAATAAATTACTTGGAAAATTTCTTATTGCACTTATTATATACTATATGCAGTATTGTCTGCACCCTAAAATAAAATCAATATGTGACCTTATATTCTTCTTTTAGTTAACATACATACTGCAAGCTTTTCTATACATTTACTTAATTTAAATGGCAGTACTTTTTTTAATTTTTAGATATTTTTCTGTTCGTACCTGTTTTACATCTAAGAAGGAGCTGCAGAATAATTACCGAAGCTTTTAAAAATGAAACTATCTTTGAGTTGAATTTTAATTTTTCAACAATAAAGTTTTATTTTTATAATGGGATGCAGTAGATAATTTTTAGGATTTCGTTTTAAACGACATGAATGTAGGTCTTTTACAGTTATATTCGTTCTTAAACTTTGTAAATTCTTAGAAGTAAATTATCCTTCGAGGGTTTGCAGTACTATCTACAGTTTTCAAATTTTAAAGAAATTTATGCATCTGGTAAAGTGACCAAACTATATAAAAATTCATTAAAATATTATTTTAGCATTTTAAGTTACGCATCTTAACTATTTCTTAAAATGAAACAACAAATTTTCAGTCTTTTAATTTAAAATTTTTTTAATTCTTTAACTTTTAATTCTTTAACACTTCTCTCTAAAAAAAGGTTTATTTTTTTAAAGAAAATTATTTACAATACCATAAAAATTATGAAACCAGATACTGAAAGAAGAGTCTTAACTTTTGTAAAAGTTTTTAGAGAACATTATTTACAATACCATAAAAATTATGAAACCAGATACTGAAAGAAAAGCCTTAACTTTTGTAAGAGTAAATAAAAATATATTTTTATATTTTAACATAAATTTAAACATTTTAATTAACTTTATTGGTATAAGAAATAGAAGATTCTAAGATTCTACATACTCAGTTCATTATTTTCCGAATGATCAGAAATTAAGTGTGAACATCATACCACTAACTGTAAATTATAATGAATGCAATATAATAAAATCAAGAATTAACAGCCAGTTCTCTAAACAAAGTTAAGTAAGTTGAATGTAACACTAAATGTTGCTCGCGATAAAACAGCGCATGTTCAATGTCGAATGTTATACCAAGCACAAATTCGTGACAAACGTGCGCGGAACTGTTTGCTCAATAGTTTAAGAATGGAAGTGTTTTTGAAAAGAAAAATTCTTAATTACCCAAAAAGAGTTCGAACACCAGAAAACATTGATCGGGTGGATTAAAGCCTAGAATAAAGTCCGGCAACATCACAACGCCGTTTATCTGCGCAAGTAGGGACCTGCATCAAAAGTGGCCTGCATCTGCATCCTGGCAAATTTACAATTGTGCATGGTTTAAAGCCACCAAAAAACTTGGCGGGTGTTGGGTTCAACCTGCCAGGGTACTCACATAACATGCGTTGTTATGCATCAGAAAATTCCCATCAGCAGTTATTTAATTATTTAACTAAGCAATTAAGCCCCATCAGCAATTAATTGCATAATCTTAGGGTTGGTGTTTGGTTCTCAAACGTTTGAATAACGGGAACCATCTAAACAAAATATTGAAAAACGTTAGTAACTCCACAACATTTTAAAATGATTATTTTTCAATTTCTCAATAGAAAAATTAAAAGAAAGCATATTTTGCCATTTGCACAACCTGTTGGCTATTTGTACTAAATATGCACACATAAAAAATATTACATTAATAACTGGTTACCATTTTATTATCAAAATTTAAGTTATAATAATCTAATTCTAAAATTAATTGTGAAATTTGGGCCTGTTTAAGAGATCAATTTCTTTGTATCTGGTTGTATTTCGCTTAGCTTTAACAGTAAATTAGGATCCACTTTTAATTTTGTTCTGTATTTTGTTTTTCAAATATACCATGAAAGAAAATCCTTGTTAACACAAATAGGTTGTGCAAAAAATGAAGAAAAATTTAATAGTTTTAATTGAAATGCCTTTAAATTCTTTTTTTTTCAGTTCATCCAAAGTTAACAATTGTACGATTATTAAAATCTTCAGTTATAAAGTATTTCGCCTCCCTTCTTAGCATGTCTTTGTCATGTAGCGGTCAATACGCCCGGGGCGTAACCGAGTGGTCCGTGGTTCGAGTCCCGGCGAGGGCATTGCCCATTTTGTTAACTTACTTAGATCGAAATAATCTAATGTCTCTACAGTAGAGCCTGAACTAAAAAAGATGGTGGATGATGATTCTCCACCACCAGGATTTTGCGATTGGGTCCCCTAATCCCCAGTCGCCCTTTAAAAGGGGAGTATATAAGGTATTTCTTGAGCTTTCTTAGCATGCCTTCGTGGTGTAATGATCAGCCCGCTCGGCGCATATTCAAGAGATCCGTAGTTCGAGTCCTGGCTAGGGCATTGCTCATTTCTTCAACTTCCTGACAGCGAAATAACCTAATGTTTCTACAGAATTAGAGTTCAATCACAGAAAATTTCTATCAGTTGTTCATTTTCTTCAAGATATTTTTAATGTAATAGTTAAAAATACTTTGTTTCTTTGCGTACCATCTATTTTTGTCTTGCGTACCACCAGTAGTACGCGTACCACCGGTTGAGAACCACTGGTTTAATACATTTATGGATCAACTCACAGAAGACTGTTTAGATATTCAACTTGTCACGAATGCATGAAATGTTTAGTGAAGAGATGACAATCAGCAGAGGCACTGCAATAGTCTGGCCTCTGGCCACCTCGATCAACTGATTTCTCCCCCTATAATTTTTACCTCTGGGGCATATTGAATTGTCTGGTGTATTCAAATAATCCTCAAACACTTGAAGAGCTACAGTAGAACATCAAAAACGCTGCTATCCCTCAGAGAGTGTTACTACACGTAACTCACAGTTTGATAAATCGAGCACAGTACTGCATTGACGTTAACGGTGGCCATTTTCAGTATTTTCTACAATGGGAGGTTCTCCTGTTTATCAAAAAGGGTTAATTCCGCGTAAATCTTATTAATATTTTCCAAGTCGGTTTTATTTTGCCCTCCGTGTTTTCTAATCAGCAGTCATTCTTGTTTGCTTGACTGCTCCTGGTGCAAATTGGAGTCCACCAGCTCTCGAGCGGTAAAGTCGTGATCACTGGTATTTCGGTCTGTGGTTCGAATCCTGGCGAATATGCTAGCCAGTTTTCTTTAGAAAATGATTCAGGAATTCATCCCTCCTTCAGGCAGATAGCCCACGAATGCTTTGCTCTAATTAAATAAACCAAACCTGGTACAAAGTGAGCTACAGCTCAGTTTGTAAAGTACCCATTAACGAGAAAGAAAGTCCTTCTTTCATTCCCTTAGGCTTGATATATACGCTGTATAAAAAGTACTAAACGGCAAGCTAGAGTGGCTTGTTTTCAATCGTTTCATTGACTCAGCCTTTAGGCTTTTCAGAGACTAAATCCTCTTTTTATATCTAAGGAAAAAACTTTCGCGACACAGTACCGAATAAAATAAACCCATTGGTCTAAACATAAACGATTTCTACGCAACGCACCTAATAACAATAGCATTGTAAAAATAACGTGAGGAACTAATATATGTGGGTAATTTGAATAAGCGGCTGTAATCTTGGATATGAAATATGAAGTTTTATAGCCGTGCAGACAAATAAGATATGATTAATGAACTACTCTGTATAGTAATAAATAAATAAATAAAAGTAATGAGAAAGAAAAAAACTGAAAGCATTCAGATTTCAATCGGTTTATTAAGGTTTTCCTAAGCTCTCTCAGGGCTCGCAGCCTACCAGTCTGCTGTTGTACTTATTGCTGCTAACCCATTTCTTTTAATTTTAACTTTATTATTAAGCAGAATATTCTTCGCACTTACGCCATATATAATTCTGCAGCGAAATCAGAAAAATAGTAAAAGCAGTATGTACTCCCGATGAAGTATAATATTAAGTGTTGGCATACATTTTTCTATTTTTTCAGTCTTTTCTTAGTTCATCATATCAATGTACAGTTTTCTTTAGAAGGATGGCTTGCAATTTTTTATGAACATTTCGTGCCTTTACTTTATTTATTAAATATCACGTTCTTGGCGCTAATTCTACACAAAATTCTATTCAACAGCAAATTCACAAAGTATTCCAAACAGCATAGCTTTACAATTATCGATAGACACTCTCTCGCGAGATGAAAATGTTTTATTCCTATAGTGCTCGCTTTGAAATCTCCGAGTTTGTTAATCAAAAATTTATTAAAGTTTTCCAGGATAAGAAATATAAAATTCGAAATTCAAAATTCGGACTTTCCAGGTGTACATGTTAGGGTGGAGAACTACGTTATTCAGAATTTGATGGTCTTATGTACTGTCGTTTTTCCACAGTGCGAGAAACATATATACATTCATGCAGATTCTTTATTATTTTATATCTTTAAATATAATACAGAAAAATAATATTTAGTGGCAACAATTTAAAAATTGATTTAGACATTTAAATTAATACGTCGCCTAATACCTTTTCGAGAATAATAGCACATTCGGGCTAACACCAATTTAGGCTAATAATCTTCTAACATGAATCAGATTTGTGGTATGTTGTGTAACTGAAGATTGGATAATCAACATTGCTTCTGTATTTATAAGAACAAGCAAATATGTGATTTTAAAACACCATTAGTTAAAAATGTTTTTAAAATGTTTATTACTTTTGTTTTTCATTATTTATTGCTCTATTAATTAGATCATTCAACGTGAAAGATGTTTCGTCTCGTGTAGATAGAATCTCTCTGCAAGTATGGTAATAGAAATATTTAAGAAGTTACTTTACTTTTGAAAGTAACATACATGGTTTGTTACTATACTCAATGTCCATCTAATACCTCTGTATGAAAACAAAAACTCCATCTCTCTAAAAATAATGAAAAAGAATTAATTCACATTGTTCGTGTGATTGAATTAAAATAGCTGTTTCTCAGTAACCCCTGACACTCTAAAATTTCTCAAAAAATACGATACTTGATCCGGAAATAAACGCATGAAAAAAATATTTTACGCAATTGGTTATCAAGGTAGCAGTTTATAAAAAGCAATTTTCATTTATGGTACACTGAAAATGCTGTTTAAAATTTTATTAATTAATTTGTACAATGTAATTTGTTAAAAAGTAAGAGGAACTTGTATTATAACTGAAAGGGAAATAATTTCTTAGTAATAAATATCACACTTTAAGGCAAAAATTTAGAAGACTGTAAAATATGTTTGGCAGATATTTCATATCCTCGCATCTTTCAGAACTATCCACAAGTTGGGCATACTCATTGGCTGTGAGACGTCTTACTGAATGGCAAATAATCAGACACGTTTCATGGTATTTGCTTCAGATGGAAAATTTAGTTGAATATTTCCGATTATTTCCATGCTTCTCTAAACATCTAGTAGTCATATGGGAATTGTTAAGCAGACCTGTCTGGAATACATTATTACACATGTCTGGAATACATATTACAAATTAACTATTATAATGGACTATAAGGACTACAAAGTGCCTCACAGACAGTTTATCGTCACTGGATTCTCTCGAAATACGCTAGAATAACAAAATACAAGCGAAACGAGACATATTTCAGTAAGGAAATGATAAAACAAGATTGGCAGAAATAAATATCTCTTTTTGCTTTCTTGTACGAAGTAAAGGAAGTATTGTAATCACGAAAAGTTTCGGGTATCATATTTCAACGAAAATATCCATTTTCCCCGTTATCGAATGCAATTTAATGATATTTTTGCGTAAGAATAGAATAGAGAACACTTTAAAAAAAACGGATTATAAAATGGATTCAGAAGAGATTTTTTTCATGACATCTATACGTACGTATGCATCTTGCATACCTCAAAACCGAGTAGCCTCAGAATGTTGAAGAAATACACTAATGTCACAGATTCAAAATTTTATTGAATTGAGAAACCCCAGCACACTGGAACAGTTGTTTAAGATGGCGGTTAAATTTGAAAGTCGGAGGGCAGCTGAAATTACACGTACAATAGGTTATGATCAAAGAATGAACGGACAGTGTCATAGCCAGATTTAAGAAAACAGTAGAAAATTTAACGGCGCGGAAAAATTTCAAGATAAAAAGAAAAATTATGGCGATCACCAAATTATGCGCAAGATTCTAAGCAAGTTGCGGAAAAGCGGCAGTAAAACTAATCCGGGGTTCTAAAGAAATAAGATCCCGCTCGTATGGAAATTCTTCTAAATTACATTTAAACGTGGTTGTAATAAATTTGGCCTTACCAGTCATTCAGATTTTCCTGAATAACGTGCCAACAGATGCCGTGTTAGATACAAGGGCGGAAGCAAATTTTATTTCTGTAAACGTTTTCGAAAACATTTAGAAATATGTCGACTATTTAACGTAGAAAATACTAAAGTCATTGCTGTCAGGGTAAACGCTGCACATGTATAAGGAAAGTCACATTCAACGTCCAAGTTAAAAACGAGTCTCGAAGGATTATATTTTTTGTTATTATAAATTTGCAGGCCGCGGTGTTTCTAGGTACAGATGTCCTGGAGCTGAGCTCAACTTCCAAGAAGAAACTCCAAAATTGCAAATTCAACCCAGGCAGAGAAAGGTCTGGAACCACCTGTGTTGGACATGGGCCACATGGAATCTGAAGAGAGTAAAAAATTAGAGAAATTGGTAAGAACGTTTCCTGATTTAATTTTTGGGAGACCAGGAATCAAACAAATGGTTTAGTATAAAATAGAACTAAACAATAACGAACCCGTTAAAGCCAAACCATACAGGTATGACCGCCTGAAGGAGGAAATTGTTGAATAACATATTCAGGACATGCTTAAAAACAAAATAATTACTCCTATCAGTAATCCCTATCCTAGTCCGATAGTGTTCTGCCGAAAAAGGAATTCCTTGATCCCTCGAATTTCAAATCGTGGCGATTTGATATTCGCTATAGAAAACTAAATAGTTTAACTAAATATTCCGTTTATCCGCTTCCTATATAGAAGAAATAATAAGAAAGACCAAATCAACTAAATTTCTGGCCACGCTGGATCTCATCTCAGGATACTTTCTGAGAGCTATGAAACCCGAGGATGTACCTAAAACTTCTTTTATAACAAAATCAGGCACTTATGCTTTTCGGCTTGTGTGGAGCCCCAGCGAACTCCTAGCGCACCATAGACATAATATTAAAACCTGTCCTCGGAAAATCCACCTTTATTTACCTCAACGACATAATAGTAACTAATCAAAATATTTATGAACATGTTAAAGATTTAAACGAAGTTATCATATTATTAAGAGAAGCAGGTTTAAAAGTTAATGCAGTTAAATGTAAATTTGTGGCAAAAGAGATTAGGTATCTAGGCTATAAAATTTCTCAAAGGGGCATACAAACTGAAGATTAAAATCTAATTTTAATAAAGAACTACCTGCTGCTAAACACAGCAAAAAATTTCGCGTTATTCTTAAGCATTGTTCTTACCATCGAACATTCATAAAGGACTTTGCACAAAAAGGCTTAGGACTTTGCACTGTTAAAATTAAAGCGAAAGAAAATACGGTGTTCTTGGTCAGCTGAGGCTAATACGGCGCTTGAGAAAAATTAAAAGCTGCGTTAATACAAGCGCTGGTTTTAAAATTTTCGGGAGTTAGACAAAACCTTCAGCTTTTAGCAGACGCCTCAGATTACACTGGCGCTGTTTTCACACAGAATGGTAAGCTCGAGCCTATTTTCCCCGAACTCTCAAACACAGCTTAGTTACACGGCTACGTACAGAGAAACATTGGTTGTATTTTTAGAGGTGCAGATGCTGAGAGTATATTTCGGCAAGGAGCCGATAAATTCGGATGATACAATTGTGGGTCGATTATACTCCTGGAAAAAATTTTCTCCGCGGTTAATCAGATGGGCCTTAAAATTACGATAATACAGTTTAATAATTAAACATACGCCTGGAAAAAAATTGTTGCAGCTGATGTCTTATCACGAGTAAAATTAGACGAAGAGGGAAAAAAATGAAATGTTTTTGTTAACGACGAAACTCTTGCACGCCCGTGAAAGAAGAACAAACTGATCCAGAATTTAGACATATATATATGCATATTTGCAAGACCCAGAAAATGTTAAACATCCGGATATAGTGATCATTAGAAATAGAGCAGAAAATTATGAAATAACTGATAAACTCTTATTTTATATCAAACCAATAAATGAGAATGATGAGTTAAGACCGGTTATCCCATCCAGTTTGCTGCTTAGTAGTTTGCAAGAATTACATGATGCGTCTACTTCAGGTCATCTTGGCATTAGAAAACGGCGCAGAGAGTACACAAGGCGGTCGTTTTTCTGCAACTTCAAAAATTTGTTACGGAATATGTCAGTCCTGCCATACTTGCCAATCAGTTAACGATGTAAATTATAGGCCGGTCGGGTATCTAAATAGCATAAGAGCTACTTTTCCAGAGGAATTAATATTTACTCGTTATTGTCATTCATTTCTTGAAGTGGGTAGAAATGTTAAAGCCATATCTGATTTTTTTCTAAATAAATATATCTTAAGATATGGTGCACCACTTAGGGGAATATCAGACAACGGTCTCCAGTTTATTAGTCAAATTTTCGAAGATCTATGTGCAAGGCTTAGCATACGTCACTTAAAGATAGTTCCTTGTTGATCACAATTCTAACATCGCCGAACGCGTAAATAGAAATATTGTAAATATTATGCTTAGTTATGCAAAAACTTCCCACCGCCTCTCGGATGACCGCGTCAACCTGTTGGAATTTACTTGAAGAACGGCTAAACACGACACTACCGGAAAAACTCCGTCCGAATTATTTTTGGAAAAGAAACTGATACCTCCTTGGATTCTTGTTCTTCGAGCAGAAAAGGGAAGCAGAATTTAAATTAACTGACTTTCAGAAAATTATTAATGAAGCAATAAGAAATTCGGATATTGCAAGAGAAAAACAAAAAGTCAGTTATAATAAAAAAGAAGAGGTTTTGACTTTAAAGCCGAGGATAAAGTGTCCTTCGCCCCACAAGAAAAAGTAGCTAAATTATATCTCAAATTTGAAGGTCCTTTCAATATTCAACAAATTTGTGGAACTGTGTGTTACTTAAAAGGAGATTACGGAGTAAATGTTACTCCAATGTGAATCAATATACAAAATACTACGACCGACTTGACATGCCAATTTTCTAAGATATTTTGCATGAATCACCTTCTGTCAGAAGGGAAGCACCAGAGTGAAGTACAAGAGATGAGCCTTCGAATTCAAGAATTGTAGTTCCAGAAAAGAAAAGGAAGGGATCCGAGGTGGAACCGGAAGGTAAAAGACGTCGAGATGTGGAGCCAAAAGAAAACATGAAGGGAGAACTGGGGCGAGCATAAAAAGAATGGCAAGCCGGCGACAAAGGAAAGGAGACGGAGACTCCGCACAAAATCATCCAGAGGCGGACGGAGAAGTAACGCCAGCTAAGAAATCAGCGATCTGGATTTCAAGTGCCGAGGAAGGAGGTCAGTGACTGTACGGCAGCGCAAATTTCACACCGGAAACGGGTATTGGAAGAAGCATCTTCCCACTGCAAGAAACTGTTGAGGAGTGGCGAACTTCTGCGACTAACCAGGCTAGCATTCTTAAAATAACGCAGGGAATTTCGAGCGGCCAGATCCCACAAGCGCCTAGAAACTCCAGATTTTGTTCAACGCCAAAGGAAGGTAGCGTGCGAGAGAACTTTCCAAGTTGAAATTTGAGATCTAAACGCATTGCATAATATCTAAGAAAGGTAGATTTTATAAAGTTAATATGCGGTCATACTCGTTCATAGCAAAATCATAATAACGTAGGATAGGTTATTTAAGTATGAGGTTCCCCTCCCCTTACGCACGTAAAGGTTTTCTTCTTGATAGGGAAAACTTTCGTGGACGATTTTCTAATGGAAACTTGCGCGTATTCACCTTACACACGGGAAGAACTGAAATAAATACTGCAGACAGCCTGTTCTTCTAGGATCGAACCTGGCTTGAACTCTCAACATTCGTCTCTCCTTAACTACTTGGCACATAATAGCTGAGGGACACATACTGTCTGAGGAAAACGTTGTTTATCCGATGAGTAGTGATAAAAATGGGCTTCAAAAAGATATAAAACTAATAAGAATATTACGACATATTATATTTTTACAAATTTCCTTTATATTTTAAGTATCTATTTATCAAATGCAACTTGCATTTTACTTTTATTACAAAGTAAGATTAAGTTAAAAGTATTTTCGTTAGTGTTGGAACGAATCCTAAGTGTTCTACAGCCCAAATTATAAAAAAAAATCTTATTGTGGCTAATTTGAAGGGTCAGACCTAATCAGAACAAGCACATGTATTTTATGGTAGCAAGAATGCAAGTTTTCTTCTGTCTTTGGCATGAGCTTTGAGCACGATACAGGTGATAGTGTGACTTTGCCCAATTTTGAACCAGTTCTAAAGGAGAACACCCCTTAGGACAGATCCGACGGTTCTCCACAATTTTTCCCCTACCACCAAATATTCGAGAGCACTTTAGGCTTGTTGTATATTTAGAGTGCCTCCATACCGCACAGACGTTACACATTTGCAAACATTGATACCTTCTTCGGGATGGCAGTCAGCGTCACTAAACTCTGTAACATCTGGGCTACGTTTTCAAATGGTTTTCAAAAGCTTGGAATCTCGAATTTGTGGAATCTTTCAAAGAATAGTAACATTTTTACCTACACTGCTTCCTTTTCTTTTTTTAATCTTTCCACCTTCTCTTTCCTTATAAAATTTAGATTTTTTCGTAGAGGTGTGTCTAATCGGAAATCTAAAAGCTCCTAAAAATCTATCCTATAGGAATAAAAATAAAAAAAAGAGGAATAGCCTGCTACTCATTATTAAATGTCTTTTTATTAAAGCTAAATCTGATATTTGTGTCTAACGAGAAAAGAAATAAAAATGGCAGCACAGCTGTAACTAAATAGTTCAATTACTAAACAAGAATCATATCCACAATGTAGGGTTTCTAGACCACGGAATTAGTAATTAGAAACATTCAGGTCTATTAATTGTTGATTATCAATATCCAGAATTATTGGGACGATCTGAGAGATTATTTAAAGAACTTTGAAGAAGCAAATGTGCATAGATTATTTGAAAATTCCAACAAAGTTCTCTAAATGGTATACTGAAATGGTGTGACATTCAAGGTTATTGCGAGATAATGCGGTTAATCCAAGTACCACTGAAAATTCAAAAATTGTCTTCTTTCCCAAGGTACGCAAACACTCGACATCAATAAAATTAACCTTTCTAAAGCTTTGAGATAAAATTTTTACAGGCTTTTAGGTGGAGATTTGAAAGACACGAAATGATGAAAAATAGGCAAAGATTTGAGTTTTCGAATTCGAAATGTTTTCTTAGGATCTAAGGATTAAAATGCCACATCCCGAATATTCAGTACTCCATTTGATAAATGAAAAACATTATGAATTGCATTATCTGTAATCCTTACCTAAAATTAAAATTCTTTTGTTTGTGATGAGTTTGCTTTAGGAACACTTTCAATATCTAAACTGCTTCAAAGTTTTATTTCCCAGTAGTAAGGGTAAGATTTCAGCTTTAGAAAGATTGGACTGCGGGATATTTGTCAGCACTACATGAATGCTCAGTTTTCAAAATCCATTTGAGAAAAGCTTTGCTAAAAATATCAGCTTGCAGGCGTTTAAATAAAATATAAATTCGGAAATTGTAAGGTCATGGCACTGTAAGGTCATGGCTGAGATATATTACATAACTTTTGCGATAACAGTACTGTATCCTTTAGCCACATACTGTCTTCCTTAAACTCCGAAATAATTATAAAATCATTGTTTTTCAGCACCAGTTTTATTCAATACATACAAAGAATTTCGAAATATTCAGTTACATTAGTGGAATGTCAATGTTTCAAGGATGCTTCATATAAAAGCTAGATCACGTAATACTACGACAAAATATCATCTTTGGATAATGAAAGTTCTACACTGAGAGTAGTAAATTTCCCAAGCAATAAAATCACCTTCCTGAGTTTATCCGCTGTTTTATTTAAGATAATATAGCGCAAAAAATTCTCGAAAATAATTTGGGCCATTCATGCTTTTTATTATATTTGCATAAAACAAAAATATTGCCTAAATTTAAACTCTTAAAGCAAGTAGGTTTTCCTATAAAAGAAATTCGAGCATTCTGAGCATTGCGTGAAAAATGATAGCAGAGCAAAATAAATCGGTTATACTTTGTTTACTACGTTTTACGTCTTAACAGTATTCTCTTATGACAAATAAAGGTTTTGATAGAAGCGTTTGACAAAATAGTCCGGTTCTGTTGCAATTAGAAATTTCCATTGGTGCCAGTTCTTTCGCAAGGAATGCAATGCATGATTATCAACATCCGGCAACTTTAAATTATTTTATGATAAGTTTTAAATTTTTATTATCATCTTGCACCAGGATCTGAACTTTCACATCCCGTGCGCCTAAATTTCCCGTCTTGGAGCTTATATTCGAATACCGATACAAAATTTGAGTCCAGTATACAATTAACGTCAGGTTACTCAGCTCGATGGATTTAACTCTTGATGCTGAAATATTTAGAATAGCACTATTTTATGTCTTTATGTATCGATAATGGGTTTGGAGAAACTTCTCATTCCTTAACCACATCTTGTTTTTTAATTTACCTCACTTTTATTACGATTTTGCTTTTTTTAGCCCAAAGGGAGGTCAACTCAGACGGACTAATAGTTCCGAAACGGAATAGTTCGAATCACTAAACGCTAATAGTTCGAATAATAGTTCAAATCACTAAACGCATTGAATCACTAAACTGACTAATAGTTCGAATCACTAAACGCGTTGAATCACTTTTCAAATTGTTGACACCCAATGTTATTGGTTGAAATTATATTATTATTATATAATTTCACCCAATAATATTGGGTGAATATATATTTAAAGAATTATTACATATTAAAGAAATTAAATAATGAAGAATCTGTATGAATGTATGTATGTTTCTCACATTGTGCAATAACAACAGTACCCAGAGTCATCAAATTTTGAGTATGCACCCGAATATGGGTACCTGGAAGTCCGAATTTGGAATTTGTTTTATTATATATTCATATTTTGTTAAACTTTAACGAATTTTTATCAAAAAACTCAACAATTTCCAAGCGAATATTGGCAACACTGTTTATCCTATTTTTACCTTATATATTTACTAATATAAATTTACATAAGAAGTACCTATGGAAATTTATGTTAATAGATAAATCTGTATATAAGTTTAGTGTTTCCAATAAAAAAAAAAGTAGCAACAGGTTTATTTTATAAGAGCATTTCTGACCAGTAAGGAATGAACTCAGGACGGGGGATTTATAATCCAGTTTCAACTCGATTGGAAAGTGCCCAGACTAAAAGAATTAATCCCGTCTGAGCTTAAACTGTTGGTCATTTCGCCTTTCACTAAATCTCAGACTTTCTTGATTCATGTAAAAAGCTTAGTACTAGTCTAAAGAAACCTCTTTTTTATTGTTATTTTGTTACCTGCCCTTACGGATGAGCGATTCTTTCGAAAGCCTTTTAAGCTATTAAAGATTTTTCATTTAAGATATTTAGGAGATCTCAAAGCTGCTGTGAAGAAAACTCAGAAATTCAAAGAAAGAAAGTTAAGGGATTAAACTCTTTTGAAAATGGTGATAAAAAGTACACAGAGTGTGATTAGCTTGGCCTCTCAATAAACACTGTAACTGAAAGATCGCTGTAGTGAAGATTTCCTAGCATACTTTAACAACCGTAAAGTATAAAAAATGTTCTAAAGAGATAAGAATAAGGAAAAATTTGGTTTATTCTAAAGGCGTAATATAGAAAACAAATAAAGTTAATTTTTCAGATAAATACTGATCTGAAGGAATCAAAAATGCTTGGGAAATCTGAATGAAGGAAAATAAAATTCATTTGCATGAAAACCTGAATGTATTAGTCTGGATTGTTACTAAAATATCTATTGCAAACACAGCAAATATATCAGAGGAGATGATGCGTGTTCTAGCATAACAATACGATCAGTTGGTTTACTATCCTTGTTTATAGAAATTCATATTCCATATGAACAATAAAAATTTTGAAAATGAAAGAAATAAAGGGCTTATAACTTTGTAGGGATTTATATTTATTTTAAATAAGCAGTTTAATTTTAAGTTCTTTTCCTACAAGCCTTCATTCCCGTAATTGTCAATGCCAGAATATTTAAACTGGGTAGAACGCGTGAATTGATGCAAATTCTACCAGTGGGAGAAAAGGTTTAAGTATCAAGTTCTACAAGGGAAAGTTAGAGAGTGGGAAAATTGTGCTTGTTGTAGCGCGAGCTTCGGCTTAGCATTTATTGCTGGTTAAACGTGACATAACAGCTATTACCTTGTTGCCACTAAATCGTCAACGCTCTGTTAGGAAACAGGATAGTCTGAGCCCTGTAGCGTAATTCTACTACTTGTTAATATCTTGAAATTTTGAGTTTAGTTCTTACTGTTTCAGTTACCGCCCAAGCAGAGGCGTAGTGTGTTAGCGTCGAGTTGATGCATTGTAAATAATTAAAGAATGTAATAAAGGGTAGTTTTAACCCGTCTTCTGTACAGTCAATATTCTCCAGATTTCACACTAAACGTAGACATCAGACCTTACAACTTACAAAATACGAGCTAATGTAGGAATGTAGTAAAATACAGGTGCTCAAATGCGTCAGTTTTTGTCTTCCCAAAAATCTAATTTAGGAACCCAAATAAGCGTGGAGAACCCAAATCAATGTTTTTATACTGATACAATATCAAAACATTGTTTAGTACCATTTCTTAAAAATGTTATTCATACTATAATATAGGGGAATGGTGTTTATTTCATTATTTTAACTATTTTTTTTGCTTACGTTCAAATGTGTCTTACATTGCTACTGTGTCTCCTACCCCACTTTACACATTAGGAGGAGACTTCAGAAATAAAGACCAAAGTTAATAAAGTTTGGCATAGCCAATGCATCTTAAAGCAACTTCTGTGGGAGCATCCGATGAGCGGGTTAATTTTCTGAGCTAGTAAGTCTGCTTTTCGTAGTTTCATACCAAGTACTATAGTTTGTGAAACTACAAGGTATTTCTCCCTCCTTCCAGCATGCCTTTGTGGTGTAACGGTTAGCATACTTGGAGCGTATTAGAGAGGTCCAGGTTCGAGTCCTGGCGAAGGCATTGCTTAGTTTTCATGTCTTCTGCTCCAAGATAACCTAATGTCTCTACATTGACCCCCGAACTAAAAAGGACCGTGGACGATGATTTTTCGTCACCAGGATCTGGCGACTGTGTCTCCTAATCCCCAGTCACCCTTTAAAAGGGGAAGTATATAAGGTATTTTCTATCTCCTTCCAGATTGCCTTCGTGGTGTAACAGTTATCACACTCGTCGCGTATTACAGAGGTCCAGGTTCGAATCTCTGTGAGGGCTTTGCTCATTTTTCGTGTCTTCAGCCTCCGAATAACCTACTGTCTCTACAAAACTTCTCAAGTAATAAGCAGTACTGAGTAAAATTACTAGAGTAAAATACAACTTGTGAATTCTAAATAATTTAACTTTGCGTGCTTCCTGTTTCCCGCGAGAAGTGGAAGTAAACTTGCGTTTGTTAGTTTTTTTTTTCTGCTTCAAGGTGAAAGAAAAAAAGACTTTGTTTTATTTTATTCCACTGATTATATTCATTCAGAATTCTGAAACTGTAGTACAGTTCAGATCGAAAATTCGTCTATCAGGCCTGAGGGTTATATTAATGTAGTTTGAGCAAAACTAAGTTTAATCTTATGATTTTATCTATTTTTCAGGATTCGATTAATAGGCTACGATCTCTTTCAAATGTACTGTAGTTAGAGAGTACATTATAAATGGAATAAGTAATGAGCATACAGTACTTAATGCTACCGTAAATTACGTTAGTAATCTTGTTACGCACAATTTATTAGTTTAACGCTACCACATCTGTATATTTATTGAACAAGGAAGAAAAATTTTAAAATAGAATGGCATTTTAACACTATAAATCCCCAATAAAATAAAATACGGTATTTTACAAACTATAAGACGCACGTTTTTCTTCAAAAATTGCGTACAAAATTCAGGCGCATCGTACACTCGAAATTAATATAAAAATGTCCAGTGTTTGATTTAATATCCCCGCTTACTTTAAAAATGACGTACAATCAAATAAATGTGTCAGTGGATAAAACAGCCGTGGTCTAGAGTGAGAGAAGATATTACTGTTAAATCTTTCAAGAAGTGCAGCGTAAGTAACTCTCTAGAGGGCAGTGAAGATCATTTTATATATGAAGAGGACAACAGTGACGATGAAGAGGAAGAATAAGTAAGTTCAGATGACGATATTCAAGGATTATAAAGGTCAGTTCGGTTTTTATAAACTAAGAATTTTTTTAGTATGGCTTCGAAATCTAATAATAAAAATGGTAAATATGTTATTTTTAAAAAGAATTGCTTGAAAATTAAGGTGCATCTTATAGTTCGTAAAATACAGTAGTTAATTTTATATTAAAATATTTAACTCAAATTATTAAATACTTTCTTTAGTCTTCAATAAGCAAATTTCAATTTGTGCATGAAGACTGTGGTTTTCTGTGCACTCAACTGTGAGCAACACTTCTTGCCGCATGCAATGGACCTGCAATAAACGTTTTATGTACCTCCGCAACAACTTCAACAGGAACACATTGCGGTCTATCACATGTGAATTCAGCTTATCCAAATTTTTTATCACATTACTTAGACACACTTACACAACACGGAGCCCATCTTAATTTATTCTTTACGCCAATAAACTTGCACTGCTTCGTGAGCAGTTTCACCGTTCAGATAAAACAGCTTTAGAATTTGTTTCCTTGTAAGTGTCTTCTTGTTAGTACGTTTGAACACTTGACTAAAGAAACAGTCTTACCTCATTACTTATTAAAGATTTCCAAAAGCAATGCTTTGCACATGGTGTTTTGTGATAGATGCTTCTAGTGTCTGTTCCTATGAATTATAGAAAGTGCGCCACTGCAGCTGCTCTCTTCGTTGTCATGGATCTTTTACAATGATCTTATTCGCAAATGTTTTACGCCAACAATTTTCCTCATTCTTGTACCGTTTTTACGCCATTTATGGTTTTCCAAGCGCTGAGTAATTAGCGCAGAAAACAAGTTGGTAGTGCCATTCAAAAATTTCGAAATGTTTTCGCTGTAATCTCAATTGTGAGAGATTTGTTGTTTTAAATCATCACAATATCGAGTGCATACTTTCAAATAACAATATCTGAAATTTCATTTTGATTGGTTGAGCGGATAGGCCGCTAGGAATTCATGTACTGGGGAAGGTTTTTTTATGATCATCTTGTATACGTGCTACTAAAGGCATCTGGTAGCGCCGGATGTTACATGCCATGTTGAAATTCTTGACGTGCTCTTCTCCAGTCAGTCAGTCAATACATTCTCCAATCAATACAATGTCCCACTTAGCTTATTAAGAAGGATTATTATGTGCATTATGGCGTACAACTTTGGAAGATAGTCCTGTCGTAACACATATGCAGGTTACTACCCTCGTGGAAAACTCAAGGTCCTGTGATTTCAGAATCCGGTTTCTGTCTTTAACAGTTAACGGATGGTATTCGGCTTGCTGACGTTTGCAAAGCCTTATCTATGTTATTTCGAGAGCTCCGTCGTCGGTGATCAATTTTTAATGTATTCAAATTTCAAGCACTTTGCTGTTCTTTGCAAATCCCTGTCGGGTAGTGAATTTCCTAACTGCACATTACTATCGCAACCGTGGGAAGAGCTGCCCACATAGTTGGATAGTTGCAACAGTTATATCCGAAAATCAACTGTCAAATTCTATTGTCTAGTGAGAATATAACAGCCGATTTATAACTGAAGAGAAAATTTTGTGAATATTAAAATTACGGTAATGTACAGGAAGATTTCAGAATATGATTAACTGAATAATTAAAAACAGTATTGATATGTCTTTCATTTAACACAGTTAAGGCGCTTGAGTACACTATACCCTGTTTAGCACAGTTTATTAAAGAATCATGAGTTAGAATAACTCTGAAATCATTATGTAGCAAGTTAGAGAGTTTGCTTTACTCAGATAGAACCCAAATAGAATACAAATCAAAGTTAATGTCTTTACAAAACATTTAAATTGAAGTGTTGAAATAAAGAATTTACAAGAGATTGATTTATAAGTTTTAAATATGCTCAGGGTTACCTGTTAGGCAATATTATCAGAATTATATTCCATAAAAGAAGGTAACATGCTGAAAAGTAAGCAGCACAAGAAAAATGCAAGTATAAAATCTTTTTAAGACTTCCTGCATTATGAATATAAAAATAATCCTCTCTCACTAACATATATCGTTCGGCGCTCGTTTATTTTCGATGTTGCTGAGTTTCATATGCAAAAGTGACACTAATTCATTCTAACAAATATGAATACCTGTTAGACACTGGGTGGAACTTCAGAAAATAGATTCTTGTATTCCCTTCCTCAAGAAACATTACGGGAAGTATTTTGCAACTGACGTTCATTCGTTCATTTTAGGTGAACTTCTCATGGTTGCGATACCAATCTGCATTTAGGAAATTCGATGCCGGATATCACAAGAATCGCTGTCTACCGAATGTTTGTATATTTCTACGATTTTGTGTGTGATGTGATTTTCATACGCCTTTCCGGAGTACTTTATTGTGGTGTAGTTTGACTTTTGATACATGAATATACGCTGACTACCAAAACGTATTTGGACACCTATGCAAATGACGATATCTGCCGTCCTAAGGTATGTCACGAACTCCGCCGGTATATATCGTGTAGGAAACACCATCGGCTTTAGTCGCATGCAAGATGCCTCGCAGTTCGGAGCTCTCTGATTTCGAGAAAGGTATAATGATCGGGTATCACAAATGTGGCCGATCCTTAAGGGACATATCTAGCGATCTGAAGTACCCAAAATAGACAGTGGCCTATGTGATTAAAGAAGTGGAAAGTGAGCGGTGATCGTCAGAATGCGCCCCGAGTCGGCAAACCAACGAAACTGGGAGATAGAGACCGACGAGTGCTGTCCAGAGATATTCGGAAGAACCGCACCCAACCGATGGCCCTCATCCGCAAGGAATTTGAACAGGCATTCGGAAGTATATTTTCAATGAATACCATCCGTAAGGAAGCATATCTGCTTGGTTTTCATGGTCGTGCTGCTGCCCATAAGCCTTTGATCACAAAGTCCAACCGCGCTGCTCGGTTTTAATGTGGTGCAAAGCACATAGAAATTAGACCGTAGATCAGTGGAAATGGGTTCTTTGGAGTGACGAATCAAGGTTTACCCTTTACCGTTCGCATGGCAGGGTCTGGGTCTGGTGCCTACCTGGAGAACGTCTCCTGCCAGAATGCATTGTGCCAACAGTCAAGTTCGGCGGAGGTGGAATTATAGTCTGGGGGTGTTTCTCCTGGTATGGGCTGGGACCCTTGGTCCGCATTCATAGTAAGCTCAACTCCGATGCCTACTGCATTATTTTGGATGACAATGTGCTTCCTACGTTGTGGCAGTTTTACGGGTTGGACACCCTGTAACTTTCAGGACGACAATGTCAGTTTTCATGTTTCGACGTTAACCAAGGCTTGGTTTTGTGCCAATGGAGTTCATCGAATGGACTGGCCTGCCCACAGTCCAGACCTGAACCCTATCGAGAACCTCTGGGACGAGTTGCATCGCCGAATTCAGGGGTGCACAACTCGTGCAAAATCGTTGAAGGAACTTCTTTGTCTTCTCCAAGCCGAGTGGAAGAAAATACCACTAGCTGTCATACAAAGACTTGTGGAAAGTATGCCCCGGAGGGTCCATGCTGTAATTACCTCTCGTGGAGGCTCTACCAACTATTGATTTTGAATAAAGTTAGTTTTTCTAGTTTAGTTAGTCTAAATACTTATTGGTAGTCAGTGTATAAGCTATGCGAATAACGCTATAGTTACGCGTGGTTTCACATAATCATGCTACGTTTTATCTGCGGAAAGGAAGAGTTACAGTATACAGGATGTTCAAAAATGGGGATTACAGCTTTCATTTTATTTTAAATACTAAACTTAGAGATGTGTTTCTAGTTTCAATGTTTCTAAAATAAGATAGCGAATTTTATGGAAAACGTTTTCAACATGGCGTTACAATTTAAAAATAATGATAATAATAATTTAACTGTCCACTCTAGCAGATAGTCGTGTCAGTGAAATGTTCATTATAAACTAGTTAAGACGTTAAGACGTTAATGCTTTTATCTCATACTGTGCTTAATTCAATCATATATGAATAATTACTATTTTGTGCTCTAACTGCAGGGAAAAAAAGAAAATTTCCATGTTACTCAATAACAGAATCAAAGCGAACTACCTTTTTTTATCTGTTTATTTAAAGTCAATGATTATTTAGAAAAAATTTCATGGAAAATTTCGAAGTGAAACTATTCTTATAAAATTCTCTATCTGACTTGGAGTAATTGCATAAATTGAAAATAAAAGACTTATATCAATATTTTACGTAAATAAATTTTCTAAGAAGACTTCTTGAACCGTCTGAAAAACATATATTCATATATTATTAAATTAAAACATTCTTGCAACGTGTATTTTAATAATTTCCCTTTCAGTAATAGTAAAATGTGTAACTAAGTGAATGAATTCACTCAGTAATAGCAAAATGTGTAAATAAGTGAATCACTTCAGTAATAGTAAAATGTGTAAATAAGTGAAGCTATAATCTACCAATGTTTAATGCTACCACTTAATAATCATTGCCGTGCGTATTATCTGATAAAATATTGATGGAAAAGTAAGACTTATTTTATAATGTAATATCACTAAAAGCTGCACTCTGTAACTTGTATTATAAAACGTCGATTGACATATGTATATTATTTTATTATTAAAATCCTAATATTAATGAATGGTAAAATGCAGAAATACATATAAGTAATATATAACTAATATATTGCTTTAACTATACTGAAACAGAGTTAAGGGAACGACACGGTAAAAACAGGGAAATTAATAAAAATGCCCATAAGTGGATATGGTTGACTTCGATGACGGAAGTCTTGTTGATTCTGAGCAAACAGATTCATAGAAATGGGGAAAGACGCCTGCTCAGTGCAAAAAAGCAACGGAAATACACTTAGAGGAACATAGAGTTAGTTCGTGGGCAGAAAAGGAATGAAAATATTCTCCTTTTGGAAGTGGCAGTGATGAAGAAACATTTTTACGAGTTCGAAATCAGCGCTTTTAGAATGTAATGACTAGTGTCTTGCCATTTTCAGTGATGAGAACTGATATCCCATTAGAAGTCTTTGTTATACTAATGGTAAAAGAGAAAGCATCAGCTCATAATTATAGCGGGAATTAGAAGGTAAGATAATTACAGTGTGGCAACATGGAACAGAAACTGATATATGTAAGAATGTTTTTTTTTACTTCTACGCCTGGAAGATTAGCTGCACTGGTTAACTCAGATCGGTTTACGGTCAGTTTAATGGAAAAATATCATTCTAGTGTAATTTTATCTAATTACAAAATTAGAATTATTCTAGTATAATTTCTTTTTATTAATTGTGAAATCGGCTACTGTATTTTTAGTTTATCCTTTTATTTATTTCGATTTCAGTGATTCATATATTGATTTATTTTGTAACGAAAAACTTATCTGATGTTATCAAGCAAGGAAAGGAGGTTTTATATTCAAGTTCTGATTTAAATAAAAAAGTTTATTTTAAGCATTTTCAAAAATGGAATTCATTCCAGACACGGTGATAATTTTTGCTCAAGTCTCTTAGCAGTTTGATGCTAGTTTTTGCTCCCAAAGAAAGTCAACCTCTGTAAAAGTAAAGTACAAATTCCAACTTCTAAAATATCACGTTAACTGGCTATAAAAACGTTTTTTTTTCGTTTTTCTTCCTTTGTAGAATAAATAGTAATGTTCACCTTAACTAAGCGGGAGAGAAAAATAACGCAAGCAATCAATTTATGCATTTGTCAAGAGCACCCCTTAAATAGACACTTTTCTGCAGTAAAACAGCTCATATTCACTTTCATTTAACGAAATCCAAGGAACCCTATATCCCCAGACGACCTAGATAGGAATTGAATTGAATATGAGTTACAAAGGCTCAATGTTCCATTCAGCTGGCCACCTCTGAACCCTTAGAAATTGTCCGAATTGTAATCACAAGATTGCTGCATGATAATAATTCCTCGTGGTTTTAGTTTTAGGCTGTTATATTAGCTATCTGAGTAAGATTTGTTAGTTTATTTCACGTGAGTTTGCTTGGCTTAGACAGACCCTTCTTCGAAAACATTACTTTTAAAAGTGACGCCGTCGACTATTTTGCTATAAAGCAGATGATATTCTATTCAAATTAAACAAACATTTCTTTACATAAACAAGTAAATTAATAAATTCCTTAAAATATTTTCTGATTAATATCCTTTTCCCTAGGAGAGGTAATGCTCTGTTTTTTGAGTACAACCAGCCAGGGAATACTTTCTTAAAACTGTACTATATCGGAACTTGAACTTGCAAACAGCGTATTGTAATTACAACCGTGGAAGAGGTTTCTATGGGCTTGCAATTGTAGTTGCCTTTTGAGAATTTTGCTGCCAGTTTTAATTGAGGAGAATATTACATTATTTAATTTTATTTGCGAAATACACTGATGTCCATAAATTAAGGATAATGAAAAATCAGGCAAAGGAAGAGTTAGAAGCAAAACAAATTTGACTTATTTGTAAAGCTTATTTATTAAACAAAAGGAAAAGAGCAAAAAAAAGATGCTGTATGTTTGATATTATTAAAAAAATTAGCGATTTTTTCTCCCTGGAGCAAATTACAAAAAAAAACTATTTACAAAAAAAAATATTACATGGTTGGTGTGATTGTCAATACATTGTTTGTCTCCCAGACGATGCAACACAGTCCGTACAACGCCTAGGTATGCTGAGTATCCAATTATCGATCTGATCTTGGGGGATATTACACCACTCAAAAAGCAATGCTCTCCGAAGTTCCGGTAGACATGTAGGAGGAGGTTGACGGGCTGCAACTCGTCGGCCAAGCATGTCCCACACGTGCTCTACTGGATTCAAATCCGGTGAGAATGCTGGCCAGTCCATACGGGTGATATCCTCCGTTTGAAGGCATTCGCTTACGATGTTTGCACGGTGAGGACGGGCGTTGTCATCCATAAACACAAATTATGCGCCTATGGCGCTCCGAAACAAACGTACATGTTGTTCGAGAACGACGTCCCGATAGATTTGGCTTGCCAGGGTTCCAATTTGAACATGCAGGTCAGTTCTGGAACCCAGAATAATTCCACCCCAAACGAGCACTCCTGCACCACCGTAACGGTGTCGTTCAATGATGTTTTCTTGGTGATAACGGGTACCTGGAGCTTTCCATATAAAAGTCCGACGATAATCAGACTGCAAGCTAAACCTGGACTCGTCGGAAAACATCATGCAAGCCCACTGTTGCGGTGTCCACAATGCATGCTCTCTACTCCAGGCTAACTGCAGGCGACAGTGTGTAGCAGTAAGTGGAACGCATCTGACAGGTCTACGAGCATATAGACCAATCTGCCCTAAGCGTCTGTACACGGTCTGCCTTGAAATTGTCGTACCAGTGGCTGAAGAGATCTGACGAGACAGGTCTGAGGCTGTGCTTCGCCTGTTTCTTTTGGCAGTAACTGCCAAATACCGGTCCTCATTCGGCATTGTAACTCTGGGGCGACCTGTGCTGTAACGTCTACTCACATTACCATCATCTTGAAATCGTTGCCAAAGCCTGGAGATGACACTCTGGGCAATTCCAAGTTCGTCTGATACTTCCAGTTGGGTACGCCCACATTCCAGACGGTCGATAATTCTACCACGTAAAAAATCATCCAAATGCGTCCTTTATGTCATACCTATTCGGTTAGTGCACTGAAATGCTTATAATGCGCCTGCGAACAATTTTACTTCTTTTCCTGTATTCCTTATATATCACTCTCTTAAACTCTCGTCATTGTGACGTACCATCGATGTCATCTGGTTAGTTCCTGAAATTTGCATATGATCCTTGAAGATGTGTGTAGTGATTTTACAGGTAATATATTTATTTTAGAGTTAGATTTCCGCGTGACTTAATTATCCTTAATTTATGGATATGAGTGTATTTAAAATATGATATACAAGAAAATTTCAGCCTACGATTAACTGAATTTAGAAAATCATGAATACGAAATTCAAGGAAATGGATTCTTCTTTTACGTTTTCACGAAAGATCACGTGAGCGAGTTTTGCAGTAGGAGCTCACTGGTATACTTCAGAAGCCACAACTATGTTTGCGATACCAATGTGAACTTAGGATATTCTCTGTTAGAAATGCTGAAGTATTCGTGGTTAAAAAGGTGAAGTTTATTCATTTATTGTAACCTGCATAAAACGTATTTAAGTAAAATGAGTTAAAATATTGACAAAACATTTACAGCACAGCATTTAGAACAGAGATTTAAATAAGTAAGTAAGAAAGATAAGATTTTCTTTATTCAAATACTTTAACATAAAATTGCCATGTGAGGATTTATTTATTTAATTTTACTTTATTTAAAGCAACTTTCCTTTTGCTCGCCTTTTTAACCACGCTTTACATGCCAGAATGTAAATTAGACAGCGAGAGTTTATTCAAATTAAGGGAGGAAGAAATGCTATTTAAGAGTAGGTTTCGCAAGCTGATTTTCGAGTGTTTTCTGCCTACTTGAGGCCACGTTATTACCCTGACTATATAGCGATTTGATTCTGTGGCGTCGAGTACTTGTAGCCATTAGGCTTATCTCGCCGGCTTCTACGAGCCAGAGCCTTCCTGCGTGTTTAATCTACCCTGTAAGCTGTTAGACTAGTCTAACTACATTTTAAGTTCAACATTACTAGTGTAGGTTAAACCAAAAGTGTTGGCTTATGTAAACCCAGTTGGGGTCGACTGTTAATTCTTTGTGATTGAATAAAAGGGTTATTTATATCCTTCTTCTGATTTTGTCTACCTGCTGGTTAAAGGCATTAGGATAACTGCTCTACAGTCTTTCTAGAGCTCGTGAATTTATGTTAGCCTGATTAAGAATATAAGATTCTATAACCATTTTATTTTTAAAACAGGTTGAAAGGAAATTAAAGTAAACTTTCAGTCCACAATTCAAATCTAGATTATTCAAATAAATAAAAGTAAAACAGGGAAAGTTTTAATAGGAAATGTGTTAAGTTCAAAGCATCTTAAAGAACTGATTTCGTTTTCATTTCACTTCTAACTGTTCTACTTTTCATACAAAATCAGATTTACCTTGGACCTCTCGAACATGCGCCGAGTGTGCGAGTCATTACACCACGAAGGCATGCTAAGAAGACGGAAAAAATACCTTATACACTTCCCCTTTTTAAGGGCAACTGGGCATTAGGGGATCCGATCGCCATATCCTGGTGGTGGAGAATCATCGTCCACTACTGTTTTTAGTTCGGGGGCCACTGTAGAGACATTCGGTTATTTCGAAGGAGGAGGCCTGAAAAATATGTAATGCCTTAGCCAGGACTCGAACATCGGTCCTGTCGAATACGCGCAGAGCGTGCTGACTGTTACATCACGAAGGCATGCCGAAAGGAGGGAGAAATACCTTATATACTCCCCCTTTTAAAGGGAGATTAGGAATTAGGGTCCCAATCTCCAAATCCTGTTGGTGGAGAATCGTCATCCACCACCTTTCAGTTCGGCCGCCATTGTAGAGACATTAGGATTTTTTTATGCTTAAAACGTGTAAAATGTGCAATGTCCTCGTCGGGACTCGAACCTAGGACCTCACGAATACGCCCGAGGGGGCTAACCGTTATACCGCGAAGACACGCCGAAAGGAGGAAGAAAATACTTTATAACAGAATCTTTGGAATGGAGCTTAATGTGTCAATGTTATACATATTACACAGCCTATAGTCTCCTAATAAAAATAATAACAATGGTAATCGAAGCCTGATGTAGATTTTCTACTAATATAAACAAATAAAAATTGTGGATATTGTATAAATCTAATAAATAACTTAAAACTTTGATTACTTGTAATGTTTATATTAAGTCAGTAAATTGGACACTTTTGTGTTCCATCTGATTTCGAAACATATGAACATTGTTATGCATGAAAGTATGACGACAAGCAATGTTCGCCAAATGCAAATATAACTACGTAACTGTAAATTAGTATGCTAGTAGAATTCAACATCTTTCTAAGTTTGAAATCCCAAGACAATTGAAGAAGATTTGCAGTTTCGAATATTATGTGTTCAGGAAGTTAGAATACAACTGATCAAAGAGAAGGCGAGTGCGTAAGTGCTTGATTATATTTGACAGGTTTGTATCGATGGGAGAATTAAGTAGTGATATGTTAGTTCTCTTTATATCGAGCAAGTCCAATGGTATGTTATTTCCCAACAAATCGAGAAATTCTTAATGTACTATCACCACATTACTAAGAACGATTCCTATGATCATGCTGTTCTGATTTCTCAGCTAGAGATTTTTAATACATGATATTTATTTGATCGATTTCTGCAATATTTTGCTTTGCAATTAATTAGTAGAAACTTATTCGGTGTTAAGTTTTCTAATATTTATCCAGACCCTTGAACAGGATGACCTGTTGGGAGAATTTCAGCACTTATTTTAACAAGCTTAATTGTACCAAGTTATTTAATTATGGCTAATTCCATTAATATTATTCGCCTGTAGTAAAGGCTGAGGTCGAGGAACGTATTCTGGTTGAACTTGGGTTGTCTATATACACTCACGTTTGTGAAAATTGCAACACCAAGAAGGAATCGTCATAATTGAATGCAATTTAATACACAGTTGAGTGGTAGTGGTACAAATAAATGATTAAATGTTCAAAGCAAACAAACAAGAACAAGAGATCAGAATCAGTATTTTGTGTGGCCACCACGCGCCGCAATAAGTGCTGCTACACGACGTGGCATGGAGTCAAACAAAGTTTGAATGTCTGACTGAGGAAGAGCATTCCATATCGTTTGTACGCGTACCCAAAGTTCGTCTGCAGACGCAACAGGACGAGGATCACGAGCAAGACGCCGACCAATGACATCCCACACATGTTCAATTGGCGACATATCCGGGGAACACGCAGGCCAAGGAAGAAGCTGTACCTGCTGCGCTGCAAAGAAGGATTTAACAATCCGAGCAGTATGAGGGCGGGCATTGTCCTGTTGAAATACAGCGCCTGGCAAGCTTTGAAGGAAGGGAACAGCTTCGGGCTGTAGAACTTCACGGATATACCGGTTGCTGTTCAGATTGCCCACAATTCGTAGCAATTGAGATCGTCTATGATATGCTATGGCGCCCCAGACCATAACTCCGGGTGTTCGTCCACTGTGGCGTTCGATAATGCACTCCGGAAGGTGGCGTTCACCGGCATAGCGTCTGACACGAATGCGGCCATCATGGTACCACAAATTAAAGCGGGATTCGTCAGAAAACACGACATGCTGCCAATCAGCACGCCAGTCTCTATGCTGATTGGCCCATTGTAGCCGCAGGCGGCGATGGTCGTGCGTTAGGGGGATCCTGTATAAAGGAGTCCGTGCGCGCAGTCCACACTGCAGCAGACGTCTACGAATTGATGAAGCACACAATGAAACACCTGTAGCTATTGACCACAGTGCTGCCAATTGTCTAGAGGAAGCTGTACGGTCCGTCCGCGCCATGCGGACCAGGTGTCTATCATCGCGAGCTGACGTCACATTTCGGGGTCCACTCCCGGATTTCCGAGTTGTCCGACACTCGTCCGTCCACTGCTTCCAAACGCGCATCACTGTGCTGCTGTTACGCTGCACACGAGAGGCTACTGCACGATACGACAATCCAGCTTCACGAAGGCCGATGATTCTCCCTCGTTCAAACTCTGTAAGTTGTTCAAATCTCGCTCTCTTTCGTCGACGAGGCATAAGTACAGATTGAGTTAACGTTTACCACTAGCAGATAACCACCGATAACCATACACGCCTCGCTACAGCCGTCTATTTATTCGGATCCATCAGCCCATCAGAGGGCGCTGCTCAGCATACGCATGCGCTACGGATTTGCAATTCTAATCATTTGCATATCATGCGCTACTTTGCATTTCCTGAAAATTTCAGCTCACTCGCGTAAGTCCTTCATGGTGTTGCAATTTTCACAAACGTGAGTGTATTAAGCAGAAATTAATAGACAATATGGAATGAACTGAGTTTAAGGTTAGTTTGAACCAATTTTGCAAAATCTATATTATCATACTATTATTTTCAGGCATATTAAAAACTATACCTGTTTTGAATTAATATATTTTTTGCACTTACATGAACAAGTGAACTTATATTACAACTATATGAAATATTACAACTATATGAAAATATTTTCTTATACTGATAAATTTGTCCCGATCTAAAAAGAATATGTTCCGGCAGTAGACAGGAAACAACTCAACAAAATATCTGTAACTTTTCTCTCTAGGATAGTTAACTAAATAAGTTGGTTACTCTATACAGGTTAAATCAGTTACCTGAGAAATAAACAACCTGTACCTATTACAATGAAAACAGGTACAGGTCGAAGCAAGGCAAGGCGCCTATCCATTTACGTAGGTAGATATGATGTATTGATGGGCCTTTAAGGACTGTTGCTTATTGTCTGCCCCAGTTTTGAGTAAAAACACTTCGGAGGGCAGTATAAAAGTCTCCCAGCTCTGTTTAACTTCTCTTCCTTCCCTGCCACCATTTCTCTAGAGTTTTACCTAGTCAGGCTTTTAACTGCCCCTTTGTCGCGTAGGAACATCCATGTCTTTTCCGAGATTCGAACCTGTCTCTAACCATTATATAGGCTAGGCGGTTACCGGTGGAAAAACTGTGGCTTTGTAACCATAAACCATAACTCCATATTAAGAAGTAGGAAGGAATTCCAGGTCTTTCTTTGAATCATATTCAGCCTTATTACTTACATCTGTTACTCAGAAAGGCGATTCTTTTCTTACTAAAGATAGGGAGGAGTAGACATGATCGAGCCGTGGTCCATCGAACTGTTCGCCCGGTGAGATATTAAATAGCAACAGATTTCGTGTGTCTTTTCCCCTTTGAGCTGAGGTCTCCTATGTGTAGATCTCAACAAACTGAATAAATGCCACAGGTACATGAAATAATATTTCAAAGAGAATGCCGAACTTAAACAATTCTTTTATTAAAGTAGACCAAAAAATGTTTTGTAATATACAAAAATATATCATTTAACTAAGTAAAATCAAAAATAATTAAATAGTTACAAAAAACAGAATTTTGGCAACAAATTTCGCTCCATTTGTTGAGAAATGTAGAATCAAAAGGAATCAAACTTGCAGAATAAGGCCTTTAAAATTTTTGAGAAAAACGGGATTTGAACTGGAATTATAAAATCAAAATTAAATATATAGATTACTTCAATATTGGAAAAGGAAGATTGTTTCAAATGATTTCCGAATATCGCCAAAATTCCTCAAAGTTAAGATTAAAACAGTTATTTAATCACAAAGGCATACTATATCCATTATGTGATTTAAATGAAAACTTTCTATTCTTTAATTCTAAATAAGTTCAAATATGATATTATAAACAAAAACTTTCCATAAAATTAGTTATAAATTCTGACCTTGTATTACAGAACAATATTCAGTTTCATATATTTTGTAAATAATTCTAATAAATTCATGTCAGAAACTTTAAAGAAGAAATATTTCCTGTACCTTTTAGATTTATTTCTTCTTTTCCAAAGTTTCTTCAGGTTTTTATCAAAATATCGAGTCAAGAATCCTTCGCATTGCACGCGAGAGGCTGTTAGTTTAGAATGCAGTATAATATTTCTATGAAATATTAATATCACTTACTTGAAGTAAAAGAAGATGAAAAGAGAAAGTGATAGGGTGATGATTGACACTGCAGAGCCAATGACGACGATCAGAGCGACTATTGTTGGCGTCCATGAGTTTGAATAGAGTTCCTGGAAAGCAATTCGTCAATTTGACTACTTTCAATGCAATTTAAAATACTCTTATAAAATTTTACTTTATTTTCACAATTTAAGACCATTGTTATTTTACATCAATTTACATCAAACAAAATCTGAAATCAATACAACATTTCATTAAAAGAATTTATTAATTATTACTTACATTCATTATCATAAACATTATGAAATTTAATGTACTTATATTTGTAGTGAAGAGGCTAAAACTAGTTTTTTATCATAATGCTAATTCCCCAATTGGGTCTTATTTTGCTGGTCGGAAATTCCTCCGCTATTTGCATATATTACCTTAAGTCGTCATGAGAGTACTTACAATTCGTCGAACCAAAATTATTTTTATAAGTTGATAGTAGGAAAAGAGAGGAGATGAGGTTTCCGATTTCAGTAGCCCCGAGTGTTATCGATCAAAACTGAGAAAGACCTGGGCATACTGATTATAATAAATGGTTAAAGTGGCCAAAAACTCTCTTTTGTCCCAACTACGGATATTCATTAGTTTATCCTAGTAGCTATAAACATAGGTATAGCATGGTGATTAATCGCATGCTACATTTAATAGTTTTCAATTAGCTGAATATGAGTTATATACCTTAATTTTATGGAGATTAATTAATTAATTTTTAATTTGAATATACAATAATAATAACTTGTAGTTAATAACTTGTAGGACTACTTTTAGCCCTGAAATCTGCCAGCACACGGCGTGCCATTGACTGCACAAGGTGCTGATACGTAGTCTGAGATATCTGGTACCAAGCGCTCATCAACTGGCCCTGCATCTCCGGCATATTGCGAGGGTGTAGCGTGGCAGCACGAATTTGGTTTTCTAGATGGGACCACAAATGCTATATTGGATTAACGTTGGGGGAATTTGGAGGCCAAGACATGACTTGAAAGTCACTGGACCTGACGATTCGACCCTTATGATATGGTGCATTATCCTGTTGGTAAACACCATCCTCCGCCGGAAATACTCTTGTAATAAATGGGTGAACCTGGTCTACAGCGATGTTAATGTAGCACACAGACTTCAGGGATTGTTATATGCATATTATGAGTCCTAATGTGCTCCATGAAGACATTGTCCGCACCATAATACCCCCGCCACCTACTTGTCTCCGTCTAACTGTGTCGTGGCACGTGACAAGTTGCACGTCCCATCGTCCAACTTGTCTCTGTCCAACTCCAACAACCGGGAGCCAGGGTATCGTTTGGAAATCGGCGTATTAGCACACACTCGTCGATGTGATGGACTAGAAAACGTGATTTGTCGGACCATACAACTTTCTTCCATTTTTTTAATGTTCAATCAATTACGATGTTTTTTGGCCCATTGCAGATGCAGCTGGCGATGACGTACCGTGAGTGCAGGGACATGCCACGGCTTTCAGTTGCGTAGGCCCATACGCAACAATATATGCTACACAGTGTGTTGAAAAACATTGTCTGGGTCACCACTGTTGTAACTGATGGTGATTTCGGCTGTTGCAGCTTTTCGTTTACGACCGACAATGTGTAGTATTCTGCCCTCCATAATCAATGCGCCATCGACGACAGACTGCTGGCCGACGACTTGTCGTTTCACCATCCATACATCACTTTAGATGTGTGCGCACAGCAATTGCACGTGAACAGCCAACTAAACGCGCCGTTTCTGATACTGATGTTCCCAGTTGCCGAGCCATAACGATTTGACTTTTATTGAGGTCTGATAAATCAGCTGCTTTTCCCATTAGGTCGCTAATCGCACTATGTTTGAAAAGATCCGAGTTCCATGTTCCTCTTTATGCCGCAAATAGCATGCAGATTTGCATGATGTGTTCCGGCAGTCCTGAAGTAGATGTTGCTATGAGCGCAGAAAGAAAAGAAGTGCTGGAGCTGCGCAGTGCAGGATAGCTAAAGTGGAGAGGGATGTGACCAAGTCACGTGAGCATCGAGATGACTTCTGATTGGTGCTAATCATTTGGTCTGAAACTATAGCATTAACTCAAAATACAGGAGAAAATATAAGATGAGATACAAAATAAATACATAGAGATCAATCTTCTTGGTTAAATAAGAAATATTGACATATGAACATAGTTTCAGGAATGCTGCAATTTGATTGAAAAACAACAATAAATCAAAATGCGCATGCCACGTGGGAGGCCACCGATGGTGGTGAGTGTCCTTGTGTAGCCTCTGCAGGTGCGTGGCCTTGTGCAGACTGTAGGATGCTGCTTCGTTTTGTACTTAGAGTTCACACAAACAGACTGTAATAATAGAGTATATAGCCATTAATTCGGAAAGTTCTGATTGCTATTCAAAATGAAGGCAGCGAAGGGACGCAGATGTCTGTCTCATGCAATATTTCGTAATTAAATGAGTTAAATATATTCAAATGATCTCAGTCATTTGCATTCCTGAAGAATTTGTCTTTGTCTTACGGAGGTGGTTCAGCGGTTCGATTTTTAAGTCTTGATGGATTACTTCGTTCCGCATAAAGAAATGAGCACTAGTTATCAAACTGAGCAAACGATTTTGCACCACTTGAAGTTTGTTGAAATCAATCCTTAACACTGTGCCGAGGATGGGGTGCGCATTTGGTAAGAGATCAAGTTAAGATGATCACTGGTATATATCGCGAAGCGCGACATCATCATCTTGTGATCAATAGCCTCTTTATATACCCCAGCATCAGCCGCGCACGCGCAGTGGTTTTGTTCCTGGGCGAGCCCATTGTTATGCATGAAGGGTGGTCATAATGTAATGGCTCTTCGGCGTATATATGTATGCTAATGACAGCATCTGCAGACAGGACAATCTCGCATTTATTTCTGTTTGTTAGTAGAAATATAATAATAGTTTGCAAATGCAGTTCCGCGTACATTACGTGGAACTGGAACCTATAGACAATGGAATTTTACAAATCTTTAAAACAGAATTTTACATATATTTATAATGAAGCTTTAACAGTTGTAGTTCCCGAAGAAAACATTTGGAGCTGTTTATTTACATATGAATTTTGAAAAAATCTCGGAATTGTGATATTAGGTGTTACACTTAGTAATTTTTAGAGTAGTATTACAGTTATTACAGAATTGGTGTTTACTTTCTTTACAGTTATTAATGTTTTGGTCTTTTCAGTCTCGAAAGATGTTACAAATCATCGAGTTATCATTTAATCAAAAATCTCGCAATTATTTTGGCAGGGTTACTTAGTATAGGAAGGCATTACCAGTTGATTCATGATACATTGCGGGTGTCTCCCATACTTTTCCATGTACCTATATCTATGATTTAAAAAAGTCAATATAGTGTTATTTTCACACTGAATTTTAAGTTTGCAGGCGATTGTGCTGTAGTTTAGTAATATTGTAACAATTTTTATTACTAGTTCATTTTACTAAATAATTTGGATTTTTAATTTGCATCTTTTCTATCACTTCTGATTTAGCGCACACCAGCGGCTGTGAGATAAATTCGCTGAAAACTGGTAGTTCTGTTTAAGGTTCGAATCTCGTTAATGGGCAGGCTGCGTGATCGGTTTCGTGGTTTTCCTCACTTGTAATGTGTATACGAGCCAGTTTCCTTAGAAAGTCCTCCACGAAGGCATCCCTCCCTTTAGGCAGGTAGCTCTAGTGTGCTTTCCTGTGATCTCAATAAATAAAAAAAGAAATAAGCTTCTGACTTAATCACGCAACTCGTTCGCTCTAGATGCTTATGTGGACTTTTAAGACCAGCGAAATGGTGTAAATAGCTAAATTGGAACTGAAGAATTGCCTGGTGTCTAAGTCTGTCAGTTGAAGTCGTCTACTGTCTGAAGAACGTCAGACTGAGTGTCATCCTAGGTGCGGCAGAGCAAGCTGGAGGATGGAGCAGCGAGAAATTAGCGGCTGGTGATTATTGATATTTAATCTTGGCCAGTGTAACTGACTCCAGCGAAGTCCTGTCCAAAACGGTAAACTACGGTTGAAGTCCTGTCACGTTAAAACTAGAATTGTTTCTTCTCTTAACTTAAAACTGACATGTGAATTTTAGCGTAGTCAAGTGGAATGTTATCTGCATTTTTATGCTAATTTTGAAGTAGAGATTAATTAAAGTTTTTAAGTTAAATTTTATTGCATTATTGTCTCCATATACCTGGAAATATCATCTCCATCATGATAACTAGTGTAAGGAAAATCAATGGTACCTAACAATTACAACCCACAGAGTAACCACTGTAGTGACTACAATAATCCGAAAACTCTCAAATTTAAAAGAAGGTGCCATAATATATGCTTATCTTCAATCAGTATGTTCAGTTATATTCAACTGTAGGTGCTCATTTGAATATTTACATCTAAATAAACACATCTTTGTCGATATCTGTTTGTTATTTTTACTGTATGAAAGCAAAACACTGTCTGCAGTAAGTGCTTAATGATTGTATTTTAAATAGATGAGAATATAATAAGGATTTAAAGTTTAACTGTAGATATAACGAATATAATGAAATGGAAATCTCTAAATGTTAGGTTAAGATTATCTGAATATGGCCTCTAACAAGAAAGATATCTGCTTGAGGGGAAAGGATGTCTTGGTGGAAGTTATTCTAAGAGCAGCCGGCTTGTATTCTCGTTAGTAATGGAAAAACACAAAAATCCACCCCATTCACTTAGTTTATTTGATTACGGTGTCAGGACTGAGTTTTCTGTGCATATTCTTGGCAAACATCTTCGTGAAACTTTAAGTCCTGATCTGGAACAGGGAGCTGAATGCAGCTATGTTCTGTGGTAGAAAACTGTGGTTAAGTGGTAGAAGAACTGCACTTCAGAAGGATTTAAAATCTCTTTTATTAAACCACAATTATATACAGCCACTTCCTAACTCGGGAGGGATACAGAAAATAACTGAACAATCTAAACTGAACAATCAAATTATTTAAACTAAAATAGAAATTAAATCGTCGTTGCTCACAGAACTATAAAGTTTGAGGTTGGCCTCTATGCTAAAGAATGCGTAGCAAGATTTAACTAATACTAAAGCACTTAGATTTACTTCAATAAGTAATAGCGTAACAGCGTTAAGGATTAGAATTTAAATACTAGTTAGTCAGGCGAACGTTGAACAGAGTAGCAGTGGTCTGAGACTAAAAGCTCTCTCACACTGAGAGGTTCCTATCTACCGTTTAAATATAAACCTGGCACCACTTCAAATTAGCATAAAGCTGAAACGCGCGCTTATTCTAGCAGGCAGCTGAAATAAGAACAGATAGAAAAAGGCAAATTAAAATAAAAAAATAAAACTTTGCTAGTTTAACTAAAACCTTACAACGGTAACGCAGTCGAGGACTCTCTACTTAAGAGGACGGATGCTTTTGTGGAGGACTTTCTGAGGCAAACTTGCTCGTATGTATGTTATACTTGAGGAAAACCACGAAAATGCCCACGCAACAGCCCTTTCGCGGAATTCGCACGTTGGACTGAACTAGAAGTGTTCAGCGACTTTATCGCTCGGTCGCTGGTGGGCCTTCACGAAGGTTTGAACCCAGATCGAACTACCAGCATTCAGTTGCCATAGCCATTCAGTCACTGGTTGGACGGAAAATCTCTTTGAATAAAAGAAAAATTAAAAAAAAACTCATTTATGAAATATAGAAAATTTTTTATTCTTTTAAAAAGAAAGATGTAATATATTTCAAAAGCTTAGAGTCATAATCGATCCAAACACGCGAAAACACTACATTTTAGATAATACAGCTGTACCGAAGAGAAATTACTTCTCTCCGTGTCAAAAGTATAAGTTCAAACTTAGTTCTTTAGTAAAGAAAGCTGTCGACATCGATTGTTTTGAACATTCTCCAGCCATCCATACAAGAATATTGAAAAGATTCGGATTTTTACATATTTATGTTTTATTTTTGCTACTTTTGTGTTAAAGAACTGACGGGGCACAGAATTTAACAAAACAGCTTTATTAAAATTTTTTCAGACACTAACACATAATACAGCAGTATGCATGTAAGTCATAGATTTGAAGCGCGTTTTTCAAACATGGTTTGTTGTATGGAAGAACGGACAGCAAAGAGAAGATTAATTTTGCAATAATTATTGATTTCTGGAATAGCTGTTATTTTATTTTTTTAAAGCTTCACTAAATTTAGAATAGGCAGAAAACTAAAAAGGTCTAAATTCGTAACCATATCAAACAGAACAGATTTTGCATATGAAACAATAGAACAGATTTTGCATGTTAAAACAGATTTTGCATATGAAAAAGATGAAAATATAACATAAAGATGTTAATCAAAACTAAACAATTATTATTTTCCAAGTTTTTCCTAGAGAAAGAAGCTAATTAAAGGCAATGCGTTAAAAATATACTTAGATTACGCTTGTACAAAGAGAGAAATCTTATATAGACACTACATGACTTCTTGTACGGCTTATGAAACATTCTTTTTAGAAAAAAATTAAACTAATATTAAATATTGTTAGATTTTTACAATAAATTGTTATTAAATATTCCTAGAAATTTGCAACAATAAACGTATACTAAATATTGCTAGATAGTTATTGTTGCACTAACTATATATATATAAACTGGTAATATATATGTAGTTAGATTTCGATATTCGTCGAAATTTTTTTTTTAATTTCACATTAACAAATTAGGAAACTTTTTCGTCATTTAAAAAATTTCTTTAACTAGAAATATATGACTACGACTAACGATGGCAAAAATAAAGGCTTTTTTAAGGGTATGGAAAGAAATATGAAAATAGGCTAAAAATTCGAATTAAAATTTTTTTTAAACCCATCCTATCCTAGAGCTGCAGGATTGAAGTAGAATAAACTTAAAGCATCTAAATTAATTAGTAAATTGGAATGAAAGCAATGCAATTCCTCCATAATATAATAATTGCAACTGTGTATAAGAGATTTAACACAGTATCAAAACTAATCCAATTAAAGAAAGAATTCATAGAAGTACGATCTCAAAAAATAAAAATGCGAAACGGAAAGTATACAAAATTATACAAATAAAAATTAATCTCCTTTTATTGAAACTCCAGTTCAGAACTCATAAGGGGAAAAAGAATTAAAGCTTCATAAAAGTCGATTAATATGCTTCGAAAATACGTTTCGTTCTCCTGGTCCATTTGAGATCAGAAACCGTAAAAACATTTCATCAAATTATTATTAAAGCCTCTAAATTTCATATAAAGCCAAAAACTCGAATCTCAAATGTACCAGAATTATCCCTACACATTTTTGAAACACCTGAAAACGAATAAAACATTACATAGTGTCAAAATGGCAATTAAAAAACTATAAAATTTTATATTACATACACTGATATTCGAAGAAATTGGTCTAAAATCAATATATGCTAATCCGAAATTCAAAATCAAGTATAAATAAAGAGCAAAACTAATAGTCATTTAAGCGAACTAAAAAATTAGGAGGTCCCCCATTATGCTAAACTAAACTTTCAATATCAAGAAAAACGAAAAACTGCACCTAGAGATTTCTATACATAAAAATGTTAAATCTGAGCTTTAAACTACTAGCCTATTTGAAAAAATAATTGAAAAAATTTAAAACTTAACGCAAACTTACTGAAATCCTAACATGAGCTTCTATGCATGATCTACTGACTTCTGAAGATGACCAAACGGTGTTCTTGCTAAAGAAAGTAGAATTTAAACTGCTCTTGAAAAACTGAAATTTGTAGTTTTTGAAAAAGGAAGCGATATATTGTTACGAATTTCACATTTATTTGGCTATTTATTTAGAATTGTAATTAAAATTCCTTTTTATTTCCCCGTGCAACGCAGACGATTTTTGAAGAGAAAGCTACCTCGAAAAAAATAAAAATAAAAGATCGCGTGCATTTAATGATTAATAAATCAATATCTTGTAATTTATGTTGCCATCCAGAAAAATCTAGAAAAACCGAGATTGTTCTACTGATAATTAAAAAGCTTATAAAAGCCGAATTCAAACACCTCATCTCAGTTGTTGCTGTTGTTGTTGTAGTTGCAGCTGTTTAAAGTGACCTGCTGTTTGTTTACTTAATGCTGTAGCGAATTCGCTGTGAGATAGAATTAGTTTATTTGTTTTGAATTGAGTTTTCCTAAACGTTTGAGATATTGTGATATTGTGATATCTCTGAAGAAATATTTCAACATTTTGATTTATTTCTTGTGAAAAGAATAAACTTTGTTAACTTTTTAACGACTTGTGCATTCAATACATAACGAACCCGTACGCACGCAACAATATGATATTTTAGTTACTTAAATTTATAGTCTTAGCAGTGGTACCACTAGAGTTTCACCTTTTCTGCCTTTAATTTTTGCTTCTTAACTATATATAAGTTTTGTAACTGCTTATTGCAAGAAAACGAAAGTACGTGCTCAACTAGATGTTATAGTAGCCCCCTATACAAAATTTCAGCGTTCTAGGGCTCATTATTTTGAGTTATGCGAGATACACAGGTATGTATGTACAAACATAGATGTATGTACAAACATAGATACGTCACGAAAAAGATCCCTTTTGAATCCACTTAAAATCCATTTTACAATCCGTTTTGGGAACGAGAGTCCTTTATGCTGCTCGTAAGACAGACAGACAGACAGACAAAGAAGAAAGGTACAGATGACACTAATGGAGGACGGCGACGGTTACAGCTGAAAACATCGCGGACGGAAACGTCGGGGAGAAAATAGTGCAAGGCAAAAACGCCGCGGTATGAAACCTCGTAGGAGGAAAAAAAGCAAAGTGAAAACATCGTGGTACAAAATATTGTCGTCGAAAATAAAGCGGTTCAAAAACTTCTCAATTTAAAAATATCGTGGTAAAAAAATAATGTTTCTACAAATCAGCGCATGGCGATAGCATCGCACATATGCTTTTTTCAGGTTATAAAAGTTGTAACCGCATTTTCCTATAACGATTTCGAAACGTAAGGAGGAAAGAGGGAAACAGGGTGAAAATGTTAACGACAATTCAAGAATAAAAGGAAACAAAACAAGATATAATTTTCACTAAAACAATAACAGATTAACAAAGGTGAAAGTAAATAATTTGTTAGTTAACTAAGCAATTTGTGTAGAGGTAATCTCAGGCAGTTATTTGCCTTCCTTTTTCTAAACATTTTTAGATTGTATTTTTCATGAAAAATTATCAGTAAAACTTTATAAAAAGGATTAATTTATAAATAACCTTCATTAATTAACTATGTAAATTTAAAAATTCTATTAAGTGCAATAAGTTGCATTAATTTTCTACTCATTTTCAATTTTTAAATGTTAAAATTTCCTTCTTACATTTTCAGCAAAATTTACTAGTTCACACAAAAATATGAAATATGGAAGGAAAAAAAATTCCTCTTTTCTTCTTGCGCTCCCAAATCATTATGCAAAAGCGCACTTATAACTTTTAAAAACCTGGAAAAATACATATGGGCGAAATTATCGTCACGCAATGATTATCTTATTTTTTACCGCAGTATTTTCGAAGACGATGTTTTTAAACTCCGAAGTTTTTGAACAGCTTTATTTCCAAACACGATATTTTGTACCACGATGTTTTAGAACTGCGGTGTTTTCTCTTTGCTTTCTTTTCTCCCATGACTTTTGTACTGCGACGTTTTCGCCTTGCACTGTTTTTTCCGCGATGTTTTCGGCAGACGTAGACACCTGGCAGATAACAGTCCGTACGCACATACAGTCATCACGCAAAAAAATCGTCTAAATAAATTCGAAAACGGTCAATTTATATATTCATTTGGAATATGATATCCGAAATTTACTTCCACAAGAAAACTCACAGACTGGCAACTTTACGAAAATATCATAAAAAACTTTGCTATTAATTTAAGTGATTTAAATATCGTTAATGGCATCGGATCTGCTGTTTCTTCTTTCACTGATCAAATACAAAATGCTGTAGAAGAAACAAATGATGCTATCAACAAAAATGAAGGGCTTTTTCGACTTCCCAGAAATATTCAACAACTGATGAGACAGCGAAACCATCTAAAAGTTATGACCTCACGTGGGTCCGGTCGTTAAAAGAGCGATCAATCGCCGCAACAAGGATATCAAAAAAAAAAAGCCGTGAAACTGCATAACGGGAACACATAAGGAAGAGATGAAATATAAGAGATGTGGATCGAAAAATTTCAGAACTCAGTATTCAAGATGGTTCTCTTTAGACTCTAGTTAAAAACCTTAAACCAAATTACGTTTCAAATTGCCCACTCTATCACAATGGAAAAGTGGTTACCTCAAATAAGGATAAAGCAGATATATTCGCTACACACTTAAAAATACAATTTACGCCAAATAATTGGACATTTGATAGAGACTTTTCACATTACTACGTGAACATGACTAGCTTAATTAATCTTCTGCTAAAAATATTCTAAAATTCGCCACTCCTGCTTGAAGTTACGCAAATAATTAAAAGACTGAAGCCGCGTAAAGCGCCAGGAAACTATGGAATAACAAACATTGCAATCAAGAAACTGCCTCCTAATATTGTTTGTAAATTGACAAGCATTTTAAATGCATGTATTTTTTTATGAATGGCGGGCACTTGCCTATAACGACATTGGCCACTACTAAGGCCAGAAGTGGAAACCATTTTATTACGGAGGCACCTAATAGGCGGCCACCGCTACCTCCTATGAAGAGAGAGACAATTTTTACATCCATGCCTTCTCCGGCATTCGAACCCGGGCCCTTTACTATCGGAGTCAGGCTCCCCTAACCACTATACCGTCTGGGCAGCAATGTATATTTCATTTCTATTTTCCAAAGAAACGGAAAAGTGCTAAAGTGATTCTAATCCCAAAGCCTAGAACAGTGCTTGGAAAAATTTATGAAAAGGTATTAGTTTCTCATATGCAGCATTTCTTACGTCATTACCATAGGCGCAATTTGGATTTTGAGAAAAACTTTCGACTACTAAACAACTAGTGAGAATTACGGAGTTTGCTGGCTCTGCGCTCCATAATAGACAGCATGTTGCTCTGCTGTGGCAAAAGCTTTAGACCGCGTCTGGCATGACGGACTTATGTTATGTTAAATGAAAGTCAAAATTTCCC
>KK113897.1:191081-227989 GCA_000611955.2 Stegodyphus mimosarum
TACATAGGATTTAGTATTGTTATTACAACTACATATTGTGAAAACTCGAGCAATCTAAATATTTTCTCTACTTTTTGTAGGACTTTCTGCTAGTTTAGCATGACATATACTTGTAAATATTATGCAAATAGTGGTGTATTTTCTGTGAAAAATATGAATTTTATGTGTTATGTACTGCATAATTCTGTAAAAAGTGTTTTTTTTTACATTCTTCACAAGACAAAGGAATCACGCCCTCACCAACTTTCATCCTGTTCTTTGAACCCACTCAAACATTTGTGCACTTGCATCGCTCCTTGAAGCATCTAGTATATTACGATAACCAGTATACAGTTTTCTTATTTAGCAAGCTAGACGCAGCGACAGCGGCAACTGGAACTGGCTATGACTTTAGTAAATCTGCATGCAGTAGTTGTAGAATTATGAACAATTCAAATGTTGTTAAAGGGAAGCTAAGCCTATTTTTTTTACTATAGCAGTGATATTTGTTTACATTTGAAGGTTAGCAGCATAGCGAATTAAAATTGGACAAAAAGGCACTGAAGTAACTGCACCTTCAGTGCCTTTTTGTCCAATGGGATCGAAAATTAAAATTTAAAATGGATTCAGAACAGATTTGTTTTCATGGTGTCTGTAAGTACGTACGCATGTATGTATCTCGCATAACTCGAAAACGAGTATCCTCAGAACGTTGAAATTTCGTGTACAGGACTGCTATAACATGTATTGTGCAACTGCCTTTTTGTTTGCAATCGGCCTCACCAAAAGTATATACATACACCCTCTCTATTACTCCGTGAGCTCTGTTTTTTAATTCTTATATGATGGTAAATTGTGCATTTTTTTCTTTAAAAATGATTGAATTATGTTGTCTCCGGTTAAACTTCTGGTTAAAGTTTCTTCCGGGTAAATTTTTTATGGCTTTATTTAATCTTCCTGCAATAGTTGTTGAATTATCAAAAATTTAAAAATTTTTTTTTAAATACAGCTAAGCGTAATTTTTCTTACCATAGCAGCCACATTTGTTTACATTTGAAATTCAACACAATAGTGAAAGTCTTTGTGCACTGTCAATGTCTTTTTGCCAAGTGGGACCAAAAGTAAACTTTGAGTTTCGTGCACAAAAATATCTGCCTTCTTGCCTGCTGCCCGAATGGCTTGTTTTTGCGTAGAAACTCTAATTTTAATTGTAAAAATTGTTTTTTTAACTGTTTTAACTGTGTTTGGTGTTTTATATTTTTTTACGTTTTTCAGTTTTTTATGAATTATGTTATATAGGTTTCATGTTTATCTGCCTTATCGCGAAGTGACAACTAAATTAATTGAAAGAAATACATCTCTAATGAAATTCGATGCAATACGTTTAAATAAACTGCAGCAAAAAATGTGTTTATTTAATATTCCGTACAAGGAGTCATGTGGTGCACACATCAGATATTTTTAAACGTTTTTCTGTCTGGAAGCACATAGGAGCAAAAACGTTTCTTGCGAAAAATTTGCTTTTGAGATAGACATCTTGGTGTTCTTAATAACAAAGTTTGCCACTTTGTTTCACTTAATGAAGAATTGACTATATTCGTTTTTTACTCCCGTTTATGAATTAAATGAGGTATTGTAATGGTGAAAATTTTCAGGTAACATATTTCAATAGAAGCATCCATTTTGACTGTTCCCGAATCCATTTTGACGATTGTTTTTTGCCTGATGAATGTAGCTGCAGACAGAATAAAGAACTGTTTGTTTGCAAAACGGATTGGAAAAGTAATTCTAAAGGGATTTTTCGTAATGTGTATATACGTATACGTTGGTATGTATGCATGTATTTAGCAGAACTCAAAAGCAATTAGCCATAGACCATTAAAATTTTGTGTGTGGGACTACTACAACATCTAGCTATGCACTTCCTTTTTTATTGCAATCCACAAAACCAAACATATATACACATACCTACCCCTTACCCCATTTAAAAGTGCTTAAGTGGACTTTATTTCTCGCAGTCATATACTCGCAATTATGGAAGTGTTATAATGATGAAAATCTTCATGTTTGGCAATGTGAAATTAAAAAAATAATAATAATTTTCGATAAATAACAAAATATAACTTTTAATGCCGTTTATCGTTTCCTATACGTATAGCTTTGAGATTTTATACTCGTGATGAAAAAATAAAAATAACAAGTTGCGAAAAATTGGCCGAGATATTTCAAAATTTGAAATTTTCGATACAATTTTCAATTTGTCTTGAAGGATCGGTTAATTTATAAGGTTTCTCCTTCAATCTCTTGACTTTCTTCGTTAGCATAAACTGTGAAACCTTATGTGGAGGACAGTGAGCAGATCTAGGCTATGTCCTTTAGTGTGAAGAACTACAAAGTCAGAAGGAGGGTTTAAAAGTGAGCCTTTAATTCAAATATTTACAACCCTTCAAATTGAGAGTAAGCCACTACTTGGGCTGAACTAAAATAATATGAAAATAAAGTGTGTTAACAAATTCAATTCCCTAACTTAAATTCTAAGTAGGACGGCGAGGGAAGCTTACTCTTAGTGAAATGCAATAATGCGAGTTTCACTAGCAAACACTGGTAATTGCAAATTGCCTATGAAGGCGAACTTTTAGTAGACAGAGTAAATCTTTGCGCGCACAGCCTTTCGGCGATAAATCCAAGGCTCTCTCTTTCCCCTCGTTAACTCCTGCCTTTTAACTGCTAACAGATATATGCGATTTGCATAAATATCTCACTCGCGCTAAATTCGGGCAGCAACTGAAACTTTGAGAATTCGATAGGAAAGTTCAAACTAAAAATAATTTGGTTAATTAAAATAATGAATGCTACATAGTTGCTCCCAGAATTTAGTAGTCTGAAACTAAGTAGCCTAAAATCGGCTTTTAGTGAAGATGCTAAATTCTAAATCTAAATTTTCCTTCCTATTCGCCATCCTTTACAATTGTAAGTTTTAAATTTAGTTTAACTCTCTGTTTGTGTCTTAGATATTTTAACATAGAATATCTTTTTCCGTCTTCACATCAAAAAGATCCATCAGGAATTTGGCTGGATACTATCTGGTTCCTTCCAATCTGGAAGGAAATAAATTTTAATTTCATGTTATAAGTACATTTCACCTGAAAAGTACAACATTCCCTTCCTCTGATGCTTTCCGTAATGACTTTTATTCGCGCTTTAGGTATTCGCGTTTTTTAATTTCTATTAGCGCTTTTCGCCAAACGCATTCATTTTACACTCATTCATTTTTAAAACTTCCCCCTTGTTCTCTGGCCAAATGTGGTGTTTGTGAAAAACACGCAGTTTTACTTTGTCAAGTGTTCACAACTACCACCTGACTTCAATTCTATTGGGGTTAATTCTTCGACTTTCAAGACCTCAGACTTCCCCTAAAACAAATCTGAAATGCCCTGAGGTTCTAACATGAAATGAACTTTAAACTTTTGTGTGAAACCAGAGAACACTACGTACAACATTCAAACATTTCAATTGCATTTCATACATATAATTCATTCTTTCAATCTTCAATTCAAATTTTCTTTAAATGCTCATTGCGTTAAATAACACTTATATATTCACTTTCTAATTTAGCGCGCTTTACGCTTTTACATTACATTTTAATTTTAACTTGCGTATCCTTTACGCTTTTCCAAAATATTCGATATAAACAAAACCAGTGCTTAAGGCTTACAACAAATCATGCATTACATAGAAAACAGTTTTACATTAAATGCATTCATTATTTATACATAGAAAAATATAATACAACAGTTTTGCTATACAACTTACGTACTAGTTGCTTTTAATTAACACAATTCAATTTCCTATTTACAGAGAGTCTTTTGACTAAAATCGATGAATCCCATGTTCTGGATTACAAAGAACATTTCACGAAGTCTCACAGTTTTTCAACTGAACTCTCGAATTTCTTCCGCTGCATAATTAAGTTGTTCCTTCAAGCGTGTCCTTTACGCTTTCGGCAACCGGCTTTTGACTCGGGTAACTTCCCTTTTAAATCTGCAACTTGCACTTAAATCAGAAACATAACTGTGTGAATTTTAAAAGAAAATAAAGAATCTACTTATCTTTCTGCCAGTCTTTTAGGCGTTTTTTTGTCCATTCCTGAAAGGTTGGATATACTGTGGCTTGGGCTATTCTTTGCTTGTTACTCCTAGATTGAAACTCTGGGGCTGCCTTTCGTTTGGTCGATCTTCTTTCCTCCAGAAACACCTTGTTGGGACGAATGGTGGGTGGCGCTTTCCGTTTGTGCTGAAGTCTTTGCTCCCTCTCCAGACTGGCTCGTTCCTTCTCCTGCACTCGTAGGCTCCTTCGTTGTGGGTTGGCACCTTCGGCGGCTCGCTTCTCGCCGTTCTGTTCCCTCCGTAGTGGTGGAGCTTTCATAGTGTTTTCATTTGGACGTTCCTTCCTTAGACGCTTTGGTTGCTGAGACTGTTGCTTAGCGTTTGTCCTTTTTTCTTTTTGGGGTGGTCTTTTCTTCGGCTGCGGCTTCCTCTCTTCTGGTAACCTCCTTTTCAAACTGGGTTCTCTTGTTTTTGAGGGACCTGGTTGGGGCTCTTGAATCTTAGAAAAATTCTGTGAGGCTGGACCCTGCAACATGTCTTTCAAAATATTATTATTAGCTCTTCGATAATAATGTTTAATTTGATCGAAATTTGCCACAGTCTCTTCGCCCTTCTCATTCTTTAAATATGCACGGCATTCAACTATTCTTGTAATTTCAAAAGGACCATGCCATCTTGGGCAAAATTTTGCGACCTTATCTTTTGCTGCGCATGAAAGTGCGTGGGCTTGTTTCAACACCTCCTCCCCCACTTTATATTCTACGGTTCTTCTTTTTGAATCGTAGTAAATCTTTTGTTTCTTTTGCGCTTCCCGGGAGCACTTTTCTGCCTCCTTCAACATTTTTTCTATTTCACCCATTTGAAATTCCGGCGCTCTATCTTTCACATAAAATAATTTATCTAAGGGGGTCATTATCTTCCTGCCCAAAAACAATTCGGCGGGGGATTTCTTCGTTGTCTCGTGCTTAGCCGTTCTGAGGGCGAATGCAAATTCTTCGACGCAGTCATCCCAGTTAGAATGGTGCTTTTGCACATAATTTCTAATCAATTTTACAATATTCTTATTTACCCGTTCCGCTATATTTGATTGTGGGCGGTAGGGTACCATTTTCATATGCTTAATGCCCAACTTGTCACACATCATTTTAAATGTACTGCTTACAAACTGGGGACCATTATCGCTAATCACCCTCGCTGGACATCCATATCTTAAAATATATTTGTTCAAAAACGAATCTGCAACGACTTTTGCTGAAGCCCGCTTAAGTGGTATCAACTCAACCCATTTACTGAAATGATCCACAATGACTAATAAAAATCGTGCCTTATTTACATGACTCCTGGGGTAGGGGCCTAAGAGGTCAATACCAATTATTTCATTGGGGAACCTAGACTCAATACTAGTTAATAACCCGGCCGGGCGGAAATTTACGTCATTATTTATCTGACACGTGTGACAAGTCTGGCAGTAATTTTTAACTATCTTTTGTAATTGCGGAAAATATACCGCCTCGCGTACGCGTTGTATTGTTTTTCTAATTCCAAAATGGCCCGAGACAGGCGAATCGTGGAGCTCTTGCAAGATACTTAAAATTAATTTGGCCGGGATGACTGGTCTGTATTCACTATTTTGATTCGTAACTTTAGTATAAAATAAGAGACCATCAATGATTTCATAGTTCTGTGCTCTGCTTCGTATTGCATTAATGTCTATATGCTGGAAGTTATCTGGGTCTTTTAAATAATTATAAATATTTCCGAATTCGGGATCCCTAGCAATTTCTTCTATTACAGTCTCTCGAGAGTCAATGACCTTTGCCTGAAGCATCGCTATTTTTACTTTCTCGCCGTTCTCGTCTAACTTTATTCTAGATAATGCGTCGGCCACTACATTGTCTTTTCCCGGTGTGTGTTTGATAATGAGATTAAATTCTTGCAACTTTAGGGTCCACCGAATTAAGCGTGGCGAAAGATTCTTTCCTGAAAATAATCTGGTAACTGCCGCATGATCTGAATATACTGTTACGGGAGAACTCCCAAAATATACACAAAATTTTTGAACAGCTGCGAGCACTGCTAAAGTTTCACGCTCCGTTGCCGAATAATTTCTTTGCGTATCATTCAATGTACGACTAAAAAAGGCAATCGCTTTTCTATTTTGTGTTAACACGGCTCCGATTGCGTAATCTGATGCGTCTGCATAAATTTCTAGACCCTTGTCTTTCTCTGGGAACTTTAGAACCGGTGCATTAATTAAAGATTCTTTTAACTTCTCAAACGCGGCGTTTGCTTCTGAAGACCACGCAAAACGAACTCTTTTCCTTCTCAACTTTAACAATGGTTCAGCAATTTCTGCGAAATTTTTAATAAAAATTCTATAATATGAGCACATACCCAAGAAAGTCGCTAACTTTTTGGCTGTATTCGGAATTGGGTAATTTTTCACTGCTATAACTTTAGATTTATCTGTTTCGATCCCCCTTTGAGAAATTTTGTACCCTAAATATTTGAGTTCTTTTGCCGCGAATTTACATTTCTTAATGTTCACTTTAAGTCCTGCATCTTTCAAAAGAGTAAAGACTTCTCGAAGGTCTTTAATATGTTCTTCCAGCGATTCTGAAGTAACAATTATATCGTCAAGATAAATAAATGTACTTTTTCCTATTACCGGCCTTAAAATTTTGTCCATGCACCTCTGAAACGTGGCCGGGGCTCCCGACAATCCAAAAGGCATACGCAAAAAGCCATATGTACCGTATTTTGTTATGAATGCTGTTTTGTGAACATCTTCCGGCTTTATGCTTATCTGAAAATATCCGGATGTCAAATCTAGGGTGGTTATGTATTTTGTCGATTTAATACTTCTTAGAATTTCATCAATTACCGGAAGTGGGTAAGTTGGAAATTTTGTTATACTATTAAGCTTTCTGTAGTCAATAGCGAACCTGTACCTTAATGGATCAGTTAACGGCAAATCATTATTTTTCTTACATAAAACAACCGGACTCGCATATGCACTAGAAATAGGAGTTATTATTTTGTTTCTTAACATTTCATCAATATGGTATTTTATTATTTCCTCCTTAACTTTGTCGTACTTGTAAGGACGCTGACGTATAGGTTCATCCGTAGTTAATTTAATTTCGTGTGCTACGATCTGGGTGAATCCTGGAATATCATCAAATAAATCAGCGAAATTACTTACCAACTCCCGAAACTTGTCCTGTTCTTCGGGCGTTAGATGGCTTAAATCCACTTCAGGGGGAGGTGTTGATTTCTTTTTAACTGGGTCCATGGTTACTTGCAAGGTGGAGTTTTCAAAATCGATTTTCGCATCCACAGCTGCAAAGAAATCTGTTCCTAAAATAACCGATGCTTGGAGGTTCTTCACTACAAGAAACATAATTTTTTTTTGTTCTTCGCCGATTTTGATGTACAGCTCGATTTTTCCCATGCATTGACACGTTTTTCCTTGGGCTGCTACCACCTTCATTCCTTCCACGCTATGCAGACGATATCTACGAAAGTGCTTCTTAAAAAATTCTTCTGCCAAACAGCTTCCTTGAGCGCCGGTATCCAACAGAGCTGTAGCGGGTACGTTGTTAATTAGTAACTGCAGTCTCGGTAATTCAATGTTTCTCACCATGACCGTATTTAGCTGTACTTCAGAGGGATTTTTCTTCTCCTCGGAACATTGCACCCCCTTCCCCGCAATATTCCTTAGTAGTTTAAATGCTTTGCGGGTGTTTTCTTCTGTTGCTGGCTTCTGCCTGGGGAGAATGATTTTCTTCCGTAGTTGGAATTATTTTGTTGGCGCTGTACTTGGCGCGGTTGACCGCTCGCATTTTGACTGGTACCAGTAGTTCTCGGCCATCGTCTGTTTCTTCCTTCGGCATTCTGGTTCCCCTGCAGCCGCTGTTCATACGATTGTCTCCGTTGATTTTCGGCCGCTCGCCGGCTCTCGAATTGTACGGCGAGTTCAAACAGCTTGTCCAGCGTTACGGGATTTCTTAACTCCATGAAATCTTGTATCGATGGTAACAATCTGGGCAGGATTATCTGGATAATCTCCGGGTCCGGCCTCGTGCCATACAATAATTTAAAGACTTGTATTTTTCTCAAAATAAATTCCGATAGTTCATCCACCCGCTGTTGGTACTTGCTAAACAACTCAGCTTCGAGTTTCGCACGGTCTTTAACCACAGGAAACGCTCTCAAAATTGCTAGTTTAAAATTCTCGTACGTGTAAGTCGGCGTTCCTGGTTCTCCCAGCAGACATTTTCCGATGCACTTATACCAGGTCGCTGCTTGGCCCCTCAATGCTCCTGTCGCTAATATGACCTTCTGATGTTCCGGAACTGGATACAGCAAAAAATGCGCTTCTAACTTTTCCAGGAATGTGTTCACAGGTCCTCTGGCATCAAAAACTACTGCCGGCTTCATGGCTGCTCTGATGGTTTCCACTATGAATCCAAATCCATCAGGCATTGCAGCTGTATTCTGGGATGTAGTAGGCATATTCCAACTTCCTTCCATCATTTTAAATGTTCGGGCGCCAGTATAAGGTTTCTCCTTCAATCTCTTGACCTTCTTCGTGAGCATAAACTGTGAAACCTTATGTGGAGGACAGTGAGCAGATCTAGGCTATGTCCTTTAGTGTTGAAGAACTACAAAGTCAGAAGGAGGGTTTAAAAGTGACCCTTTAATTCAAATATTTACAACTCTTCAAATTGAGAGTAAGCCACTACTTGGGCTGAACTAAAATAATATGAAAATAAAGTGTGTTAACAAATTCAATTCCCTAACTTAAATTCTAAGTAGGACGGCGAGGGAAGCTTACTCTTAGTGAAATGCAATAATGCGAGTTTCACTAGCAAACACTGGTAATTGCAAATTGCCTATGAAGGCGAACTTTTAGTAGACAGAGTAAATCTTTGCGCGCACAGCCTTTCGGCGATAAATCCAAGGCTCTCTCTTTCCCCTCGTTAACTCCTGCCTTTTAACTGCTAACAGATATATGCGATTTGCATAAATATCTCACTCGCGCTAAATTCGGGCAGCAACTGAAACTTTGAGAATTCGATAGGAAAGTTCAAACTAAAAATAATTTGGTTAATTAAAATAATGAATGCTACAAATTAAGTAAGAGTAATTCGAGGAAATAAGTTTCAATGAAGTGCAGGAAAAAATGTGTGTAATTTAATAACCGTACAATGGACGTCATGTGGTTCCATATCACACATTTTTTCATTTTAGCATCAAATAAAATGCTTATTGTATATTGTTATGCCATCCATTTTTCGCAACCGAGTATACAAGACAATTTCTTCATTTTCTGAAGGATGTTTAGTTTATTTATTTATAATTTATTGCTTATGTTTTAATAAAGTCTAAAAACTACGCATCTTGGTAACGTGTGAGAAAGAACTTTTATTAAAGATGTTTATAGTAATAATTAATGCAATAAAAGGAAGAAAATAATTAATCACATAGTTTGATGGGAATTATAGATTAAATAATTATATTTATAGAATTCATCTGCAATTTTATATGCCGAATAATTAAAGCGTGGGGCGCCTAAGTAACGAAACATATTAATTCAAATTCTTCGTGAAATGTATAAAACATTTTATTTTTCTATGTGTCATGAGCGCTCCATGCTTTTATTATTCGCGATATAAAATGGTAGATGAATTCTGTAAGTAGAATTATTTAATCTCTTACGGCCATTGAAGTACATAAAGAATAATTTTTGGCCTTTTTTTATATATTTATTATCATATCCTTATTTAAAAAACGTTTACTGTTTAAAAATCTTTTTATTCTAGAAATTTTATTTATATTATGTTCATTCCTGAAAAATCTGTGGAAATATCTTTATAAAACAGAAGAATTAAGTAACGATTTTTTGCAGTTGGCAATATAATTTTAAAGTTCTCTTACATGCTATACATATTTTTACTAATTTCCAGGTTTTGAATGTTTAAGTTTCGTTTTGCTTTTCGAGAACAAATTAATTTTTGTATCAGATATATGGCATAAAGAGATAAAAATGTTACTTCATGTTCTGCTTACTATTAGGTAAAATGTCACTTAAAATTTGTATAGTTACAGAACGCGTGTCTGTGATGTTACATCGATTCAGTATGATTCTGAGTGCTTCATTTTTTACCGCGATATCTTTACCAAGATATTTTAATTCTGCTAAGTTTTTTCATCACTTCATTTTCTACCATAATGTTTTAGAACTACGATGTTTTCTGTTTGCATCCCCCCCTCTCTGCCGCTGTTCTGAATTAATTAAAGGAAAAGATAGCAGTAATTTTTGTTATTGAACAGACTCCATGTATTGGTACCTACAAATAGAATTTCTGGACGAATTAAATAAATATTGAAACCATTCTTTTTTGGGGGGGATAAACAGAGGGGAATAGAAAACAAGTTCCTATCATTTGATTCTGTTATTAGCTTGAAATCCATTGATTCTAAATCAGTTTTTTTAGTTACGTATATTTTGTTCTTTTATTACTCGCATTTTCTTCAGTGCTCGCCTGTGATAAAGTATGTACACTGCGAAAAAAAAATGGACAGTTTTATAGCTCCCGTTCTACTGGGCCGATTAGCGAAATTTAATTGCGTTTTACATTCTTGACAGCGCGACTTAGGATATATATTAGATTTATATATAGCATCATTCTGACATAGGTATTTTGACACAAAATCGGAATTTTTCCCAAATCACATGCCAAATTTTTTCCATATTTCGATTCTCAAATTATATCTAAATATTCAACTTTGTAAAATTTCGTGCGAAATTTATGGAGAAATTCAAAAATTTATCTTGGAGTATTTTTTTCAGTTTCCGCCAAAAATAATTTACTTGGCGAACTTCTTAATTTAAGGCAACCTATCTTCCTTTCCTTTTTTTTCATTGCAAATGAGCGGAAACAAAATTATCGTCCATACTTTCATTTTCTTAACAAATTGCGTAAACCACATTTGTGTTATTATCGTTTTTAAAAATATGCCAAATTTCAAAGCGCGCAAATATATAAATTCACGTATATCTTAGGAAATTTTGAATAAAAAATTCTAATTTTTTGCAGGTGTGCTTACAAATACATCTACTTTAAGATGGTGGTAAAAATTTTATAGATTCAGTCTTTTTCAAAACATTTATAAAAATTATTTAAAAATACAAATTAAAAAAAATCACAAAAAATGGGCGAATTTTATTTGGAATGAACCTAAATTTGGAAATATGAAAGAAAGAATTAAATAAGTTTAATAAAAAAAGAGATATTAGTAAATATATAGCAAATTCAATTAACATTGAGGAGCTAAAGTTTTGAGAGCTAATTTTTTAAAAACTACTCGCGTGATTTTTTACAAAATTTGGTAGTTTGGCATAATTTGAGTTGTAGAATCGAAATATGGAATAAAAGGGGCATGTTATTTCAGAAAAAGTCCGATTTTGTGTCAAAATACCTATCCTAGAGCAATGCTATATATAAATCTAATACATATCCTAAGTCACGCTTTCGAGACATAAAAAAAGCAGTTTTAATTTTGTCAATCGGTCCAGTAGAACGGGAGATATAGAACTGTCTCCCTTTTCTTTTGCGCAGTGCACATTTTTTTTTTTTTTTTTGCGCAATCTACATTGATTTGCCTAAAGTCATAATATTTGTATGCCGTTAGGACTGAATTCTTTTTTTCAGCTTAACTGAATTTTACCAGCAGTGTAAAGGAGAAAGAAAATAAATTTTAATTCCGGAAGACAAGCGGGCACAAAACATTAATTTCATCAACGGTACTTTAGTTATAAGCCGTCAGTTTAAAAATAATAATAATAAAAAATCTTTAGCATTAAATTTTCATTAAAGTAATTTTAAATTAATGCGCACTTGACAACAAAAAAAACTGAAACCATTTTAATCATCGACGAGTGGCAATATCAATAATTAGGAAAAATTTTGTATAAAAAATCTCTGATGTGGACACCACAAGACTTCTTTCCACGGTCTATTAAATTATACACATTTTTTACTGCATTTCATTTCATTTCCTCGAGTTATCGTAATCTGAATAACCGATCCCTCGATGCAAGATAGAAACCACATCAAAAATTGCAGTTTTTGAAAGTAAATATCCGGATTAATTTTTGCCGTAGGACAGTCAAGCTTCTTATAATTTTATTTTATCATAGCGAGTATAAAACTTTCACAAATCTAAATATAGGAACTGGGAGATCGCAATAAAAGTTCGTTACTTATCGAAAATTATATTTTTAATTTGAAATTGTCAAAACATGAATATTTTCGTCATTTAAAACTCTTCCATAGTTAGAAATGTATGACACATACAGACGTCACGAAAATTGTCCGTTTTGAATCCATTTTAATTCCATTTTACAGTCTTTGTTAGGAAACAAAAGTGGTCTATTCTGTGCCTGCATATAGAATTCAAGCACAAAATTGCCCGAATAAATTCGTAAACTTTTTAAATGGATATTTCCGTTAAGATATGATTCCCGAAATTTTTCATAATTATTATACTTCCTTTATTTCGTACAAGGAAATAAAAAAAACCCATTTATCTGTAAATTTGCGTAAAGATAATTTTAAATTAATCTGTAGTTAAGACTAAGGCAAACTTAAATGATTTAATCATCGATGAGTGGTTATATCAAGAAGAATTCGGAATAAAAAATAACATAGTTAACATTAGAATCATATTTGTAACTTAGTCGTAATATTAGTTGACTTATATTTATTGATAACTTATATTTATTGATTAGATAACTTGTATTTATTGATTTGTAAATTCATTAGAGAAATAAGTTAATGGCTCATAGATATCACTCTGAAAACGGATGAAAGAGAATTTGTTGAGAATATTAAATGTTTTGGAGTAGAAGACATATGAATGAGTAACATCCCCGCATTTTAATTCGAGCCCTGCGCTACAGATTTTTAGTTTCATCAGAAGAGGAGACACGAGAAGCCAATTGCGCTGTCTCACGGTTTAAAAAACACGAATTTTCCAATTCTTACCTTGACTTATTAACCATTTACACCACAAGAGTATACATGGCGGAATGCGGCAATTCATAAAAATAGTTCGTAATGCCAACGGCATTCAATAATCAGTTCAATAAATTTAATAAATCAGTGCAGATTTTATCAATTTAGGAGTCTAATTTTTAAAAGCTGTATATTGAAAGTGTACGGCGCCCAAACGGGATAGTGGATAATGTCGTTGACTGTCATACTGAAGGAACCGATTTCGAAGCCCTAGCAAGACATGAATGTTTGTAAGCGTATAGTATCTGTGGGCAAAAGGGTGCTCAAAATTCATAGCGAGCCAAATCTTTTCAAGAAGCTGGTTATAGGTGAAGACTGGTGGGAGACTCTCGGACCGACCTTGGAGGGTTCTTCCTCAGAATTTCGTCCGGGGAGGAATTTTAGAGCTATCCACTTTCAAAAATACCTTAGTCGTATGGAGCTAGAAAAGTGCTTGTCTAGCTTTTACCTGCACCTGTTGAAAACTTTCTATCGAAATATATGAGTCATGCATTTTGTCTTTTGGTTTTGAAATCTGTTCTTGCTTGAAACACCGATTTAATTTACATAAGAAAATCAAATTATTTTTCAAATTACTCCTCTTTTCTGTTGTTAATGTAGATGTTGTCCCTGGTGTTATCCTGGTTGATAGCGAATTTGATTTGCTATGGTTAAATTTGAAAATATTTAAGAATGAGTTTTACCAATTCCTTGTTATTAGTGGCAATTAAGTACAGAGGAAGGGCTTTTTGTACAATTACTATACTAATGAGACTCTCCCTGCGCTCAAGTCTAAACGAAAATGCAGAAAGCTAGGAAAAAACCTGCACAGCATTAAATGGAAAAATTAACTATACCCCACAATAATTAAGAAACTACCACTGAAACTGATGAAAGGCTGAAACTCTGAATCGTATGACAGTAAAACGGCATCTGTTGCAGCATTTATTATTTAAATTAAGGAGTTATTTAAGATTTAAGCCTTTACTATAATTTCTCTTTTCCGTTTTCTCACCAGAAATTAATATAATTTAAGCTGATTTTTTGAATGGTAAACCAGAGCGCGTTTTGTCCCTTGAGGCCACGTTATTCAGTTTTGTCAGCTGTGATAAGTTTATTATATGGCTTTGCGTTATTTACTGCCGACATTTAAATTGTTACGCCGGTTAGAGTTTTGAGCCAACTTCGAATAAAATTCAGTTGTGTGGCCTTTGAGATTATTAGCCGACTTTTTAATTTGAATGTTTATTTTAGTTACAACGCCACAAATTTTAGTAGATCTTGTTAGCGCAAGAACTGCATTTTATGTTCCAAATGTTTGTTTAAATAAAAAGGCTGTTATATAATCTTTTCATGATTTTGTAATTAATTTCAGACACGGTAATAATTCGCTTTGTTTCTGTTACAAGTTTGAAACTGGTTTACGCTCCCATTTGTTAATAATGTTACAGTTTCTTTCCCAGATGGCATTTGTATGGAATAGATGACGTAATCTTAATTAACATGTATGAAGACGTTAGAGTAAGAAAATTTGCAACTGAAAATGCAAATGGTGCCATAACTGATTGTCTATATCTTTTCATCTGTTTGATATGATCGCATCATTTTGTGCGCTGTGCAGCCTCAGCTTCACGCGAGATATAATAGTAGCTTAATATCTTCACGTAATAGTAACTCAAAGAGTAATTCTAAAGTAAAAAGATGGCCCTATATTATTCATTTGATGTAAAGTGATTTTTTATGACAATAAAAAAGAAGTTCTTAGTATACAATTAAAATCTCAAAATCTTCTGTATGTAGTTCCACGTTGCTTTCCATCCGAAAGCACCCCGCTCTACTGTTGGAAAATGGCGAGCATTAAAAAGAACATATCTGATATCAGAAATACAAAATTATTCATTCTGTAAGCGTGATTCAGAGACAATTCTACAGAAGTTTAGCTTTTTATCGGAAAAGCGTTTACCTTTAAACTTGGAGTGACAACGGTGCGCTGCGTAGGTGGGATGAATCCATGTACGTTTTGTAACTGAGTGTCTGCGTTTGGTTAAGTTGCATATTACTTACTGCATATAGAGCTAAACATACATTTATTATAAATTTACGAGAAGATTTGTTAACAGTACAATAACAAACATTGTCAGTTAATATTCAAGGCATAAAAATAATTATTTGTAGAAATCTTTGGTATCTTGCTCTGTCTGAAAGAGTCTGCAGAAGAATTAATTTCATAATGACTTGATAATGACTCTATTTTAATGTTGTTTATTAATAATGATGCCGCCCAGACGGTATAGTGTTTAGGGGAGCCGGCTACTATACCAAAGGGCCAGGGTTCGATCATAGGAGGCAAAGGTGGCCGACCCATTAGGTGCTTCCATAAGTGACCGCCACTTCTGGCCTTAGTAGTGGCCGCCATTGGAACAAAAAAATATTAATAATGACTATATAAGAATTTTTAACTTAACTCACCAGTTATTTTTATGCTAATTTGCTTTAGTGTCTTTCTCGCCTTCCATTTTTTCAGAATGCAAATTTCAAGTTCGCGTGTATTCAAATGGGGTAGAAAGAAGATAGTATTTAAAGGAAGTTTTTGAATGGTAGAGCTAGAGTGTGCTCCACCTGCTGAAGGCCACTTTCTAATTGATCCTGTTGAGAGCAGTACTCTACGAACGTTGCTTTATTCTTGCCATTAGTCTTGTTACGCGGACTTTACGTCAGAGTCAATATGCGCATTTTGTGTCTGTGTACCCTTTCGGCTAACTTAAGTTAACTTAGTAATTCTTCAAAATTATTTAGATTTTAGCTATTAATGCTGGTTGGTGTGTAAGCACAAGCAGTGCCTTCTATTAAACTTTTATTTGAGTTAAATAAAAGGGTCTTTTACACACTTCGTACGTTTCTGTCGCAATTTCAGATTTCAAAGACTTTCGGTCTTAGAGTTCTCGTCTATGCTAATAAAGAAGACGAAATTTTATAACTATTAATAATGAATCGTAATTTATCGATTGCATATTATGTCCTCTGATTCGTTAGAGTCGAGAATGAGTTAAAATCTCTTGACATTGGTCATGAATCTATGACCCTTGCAACGTCAAGTAGAGGCGCTCTGCTGAGTAAGTTACTACTCTTTCAGTTTTAGAGCATGTTGCCTCCAGCCTCTCAACAACTCGAAGACTACGACATATAGGGGACTACACACAAGAATTTCTTATTTTTGTGTCATCCACCGCAAAATTAATTTGGGTCATGCCCCAGAAAATGATTCAGAATACGACATTGATCTTAATAGCAGTTCAAACAGCAAAACTAAATTAACAACAGAAAAATGCTAGCATAAAGGAACTGACCTCTATATTCGGAACGCAAAGTGTATAATTGGTGATATTTCCAGTCCACATTCCATTTTCAGCACAGCTTCTCATGGCATACAGTTCTGCAAAATAAAGCAAATTAATAAATTATTCCTGAAACGAAATCGAAACTTTAATCCTATTTGACATTCTTCAACTATGGAAATAAAATATCTGCATAGAAGTGAAATTTCTGGTGAGAATTAAAATCAAAATTTAGCTTTGGCTGAAAAGTGTCCTTTTTTCCCTGAACCGAAGACTGGATTAAAATTTACAACATATACTTTTAGAAACTTGTTTTGAATTTTGATTTTCATAATTTCAAATAACGCGAGTCAAGTTATATGAATACAAAATAATACAAGATGTACGAAAATTCAGATGTAATACGCGAAATTTAATATTTTCGAAACTCACAAGAAGCTTAGACAATATTTTGAACAATTTATATTATACAAGCATACAGAAATTTCTTATTTTTCTACAGAAAATATAATGATTGTCTTGGATTCATACACCTGCATCATACGCGTTAATATTAATAAAAGCAACTAGTAATGGCTAAAACTACTTTTCTATGCAACTAAACTATGCATTTTTCCTATTTGGAGTAAATGGAAAAATTTCCAGCGGTAACATGTTTAATTTAAAATATTGTAACAGCAAATGCAAAATATGAACAAATATGTAAAAATACAGCAGGATTTTAGAAATGGAAAAGGAGAAACCAAATAAGAAACAGTATCCCAGTTTGGTAAAATACATTGCATTGTTTATTTTATGCAATTATTGAGTTTTGCATATGCTGTACTTATGCTGTAATTGCCATTAAGCCATGATTATTTGATTTCGCTAATGGGGAGGAGAGTTCTAAAAAGAAATAGCCTTGTAGATTCTTTGCTAACACATTTAGTTGAAATAACTGTTTATTATCTAATTGAAATCTAATTGAAATCTAATTGAAACTTCGCAAAAATTAATATTTAGCCCAAAAGGGACGTTAGTCACGAATGCGAAATCAGTCTTGAAACGGCATTTTGCGTGGATACATACAGATCATCATCCCAGAAATTTTGAATAACATAGTCCTCCAACCGAACATGGGCATTTGCAAGCCCGAATTTCGAATTTCTTGTCTATTTCAAATTTTGTAAACATTAGCGAATTTTTAATTAACAAACTCAAAGATTTCAAAGTGAGCAATGGCAACACTGTACGGAAAGAAAAATATTTTTATCTCCAGCGAGAGAGACTATCTGTCGAAAATTCTGAAGATATGCTTTTTTTTAAATATTTTGTGATTCTGCTATTGAATCGAATTTTATGTGGCTTAAAGGCCAAGAACATGGTATTTAATAAATAAAGTAATCGCATAAAACCATAATAATAGAAAGAAAAAAAATTGTAAAGCCATCTTTCTAAGGAAACTGACCATTCATATGATGAATTGGAAAAAGAAATGGGAACGCCGCATCGGGAATTCTAAAGGAATACTGCTACGTTGCTTCAAAACTTTTTGTAATTTTGCTGTTAATTTGTATATGACGTAAATGGGAAGAAGACGATACTTAATAATAAAGCTAAAAAGACAAAAGAAGTACCTTAGTAGGAAGGAGCACAGCAGCAGACTGGTAGACTGCGAGCTCAGTTAGAGCTTAAAAAACCTTTCAGGCGGCTGTTAAAATATGAAATCTTTCAGATTTATTTCAATCTTTTTTTATAATAAACAGTTATTTACTTTTTTGAATAAATGCAAAAATGTCCAGCGGCAACATGTTTATTTAAAACAGTATGCAACAGCAAATGCAAAGTATGAGAAAATATGCATCAATACAGCATTGTCTTAATGGGAAAGAAGAAACCAAAGAAGAAACAGTACTCCGATTCGTTAAAATGCTTTACATTGTTTATTTCATGCAGCTGTGTTTTTGTTTTGTTCTTATGCCGTATTTGGCATTAAACCAAAATTATTTGATTTCGCTAATGGGGATAATTGCTCTATTAAGCAGGAATAGCCATGCAGATTTATTCTGCGTATTTAATTCTGTGTTAATATGTCTAATATTTTATTTCTGACTAGAACTTTGAGAAGATTAATTTTCTCTACTTGGTTGAGCACTTTTCTTTGTTTCGTTGTTGCTTTATATATCTCTTAACACTTTTATTAAATTTCAGAATATAATACTGTACAAAACACTCTAACATACTTTAAACGCTTAAACAGATATATATTTCAGTAAATCTCATTTAATTTCTCCATGACCTTTTAAAATGCTTCGATAGAAACTAGAGCAAGGAAATATGCAAAAAGAGAATTAAACTCTCAGCAGTATGTGTTATGTTGAGGAAGAACTATTAAGAGTCATGTATCCGCTAAATAAATTGGCAATGACACATGAATATTACTGAATTTTATAAAATGTTTTAGGGAAGATGGCACTGAGAATTAAATTTAACCTTGTTATTGTTTTCCAGCATTATTAAAAAACAGCCTTCTCTTAACACATAAGCATTTAAAACAGCAATTCTCAAACTGAGGGTCGGGTACAAATTATAAATGATCTTTTAAGCAAATTTTTGGAAATTTTACTTTTAATAAATAGGTAAATAGTTAAGAGTTTTTTATCTGTATTGAGAATAATGTGTATTTTTTGTTATTTCCATAATGAAATGTATCATAGGAATTTATATTAATTTTACCTTATAATTATTCTCGGTTATGTGATGAAAAAACCAAGCAGCGTCTTTTTAGCTTTATTATTTTGTTTTTACTTATTACTGCTCCCTTACGCACTACACGGAAAGAGGGGGATGCCCCAATGAGGTCCTTTTAAGGGAAAGTGATTTCTATCCACATTATATATGGGAAAAACCACGAAAACGCCCATGCAGCCAGCCTGTTCGCTGGGACTCGAGCCGTGGACCGAACTGCCAGTGTACAGCAGCTTAGCCCTCGGCCACTAGTGGGCCCTAACTTTATCACCAAGCATCATTTTCATCGCACTTACGCGATATATAATTCAACAGCAAAATAATAAAAATTTTAAAAGCAGTATCGTAATATTTGTTTAGAATTCTCAATGCAGCCTTGAGTGTTGGCATTCATTTTTCTGTCTTTTTATGTTTTGTTTTGTTTCAGTCTTTTCTCATTTCATCATGCCAATGTTCAGTTTTTTTACTAAACAAAATTATTTTTTGTCTTTTTATTATTGACATTTTGTGCGTTTATTATTTATTAAATACGTTTGGCGCTTACGTCACATAAAATTCGTTTCAACTGCAAAATCACAAAATATTTGAAAAAAGCAAATCATTAAATTTTCCCATAGACAGTCTCGCACGCTAGAGATAAAAAAGTTCCTTTCCGTACAGTGTTGCCTCTGCTCTGTTTAAAATTGTTGAGTTTGTTAATCAAAGGTTCGTTAAAGTTTACCAAAATATGAAACAGATAATAAAACAAATTCGGAATGCAAAATTCGGGCTTGCAAGTGCCTTTGTTCGGGTGAAGGACTACGTTATTCGAAATTTGATGGCTTTAGGCACCACTGGCTTTTCACAGCGCGAGAAACATGTAGACATTCATGCAGATTCTTCATTATTTAGTTTCTTTGAATATAACACACGACGATAATATTTGGTGTCAACAATATGAAAAATAATACGCCATTTATAGTGAATCAACGCAAAATGCCTTTCCCAGATTAATATCCCATTTGGGACTAACGTCGTTTTTCTGCTAAAGGAAACCACTTTTAAAAGCTTTTTACTTCCTTGTACGAAATAAAGGAAGTATTGTAATGACAAAAAATTCTGGGTATCATATTTTAAAGAAAATATCCATTTTGACTGATATCGAATGCAATTTAATGATGTTTCTCTGTGATATCTCTACGTAAGAACAGAATAAAGCATTCTTTAACCCAAACGAATTATAAAATTAATTTAAAATGGATTCAGAAGAGATTTTTTCGTGGCGTTTGTACGTACGTATGTATGTATGTATCTCGCATAACTCAAAAAAAAAAAAAGAGTAGCCTCAGCACATTGAAATTTTGTATATAGGACTGCTATAATATAAAGATGTGCACCTGACATTTTAGTTGCAATTGGACTCACCAAAAATATGTAAATATATATATATATATATACCCACTATGTTACTCGGGTCCGTGAGCTCAGTTCTTTTGTATTCTTTTATGTTGGTAAGTTGCGCATTTTTTGTTTTAAAAATGATTGAATTATGCTGTTTTTATCTTGCGATTAAGGTTTTTATGCCTTTAGTTAACGTGCATGCAATACTGTAAAATATCAGCAATTTATAAGTTGCTTAAGTGCGGCTAAGCCTAATTTTTGTTTACCATAGCCGCCATATTTGCTTACATTTGAAACTTGGCAAAATAGTGAAATTCTTTCTGCACCTTCAGTGCCTTTTTGTCGATTGGGACAAAAGGAAACTTTTAATTTCGGGCACCCAAAAATCTGCGTTCTTCCTTGTTGGCCGAATTGCTTGTTTTTGCGCAGGTATTGTAATTGTAATTGCAAAAATTGTTTTTTTAATTGTTTTAACAGTATTTGGGGAACTATGCTTTTCGATATCTTTCAATATTTAATGAAGGTATTTTAATTTTTCATGCTTTTTCGCCTTGTCGCGAACTGAGAACAGGAAGGACAATAAGTCACATCAGATTTGTTTACTTTTTAAAACGCAAAATTCATCTTACTGTTACGAATTGGATTTGCGAAATTCATTTTAAATTCTTTGCCACTGCCATTCTAAAATCTAACTTTTAATATTGATGCGGGGGATAAAGTTTCCGACAAATAAAACAATTAGACAAGAGTACCGAAATTTTTCTCATCAAATGTTAGCTTAGTGAACAAAATTTTACAAACTCTACTTGACTAATTAGGTGTTGAAAGGCTGACTTGCTATGTTTTGGAGGGTTACATTATTTTGTTATTAACCACATGCAACAGAACGTTGATTTATCGTTCTCTCAACGATCGTTTACCTGCAGCTACCGTTCTCCTTATTGGCCCTAAATGAAGTGCTACGTAAATTACTTATTTCCTCATCCGTGCTATCCAAAACACTATATTGCGCCATTAGTTGTTTGAAAATTACTTCTCGGGAAAGGATTTAACGCAGATATCATTTGGGAAAAATGATCAAAAGTGCGGGCTTATAGTTTGCGTTATCTTCTCTACAGGCTAATCTAGAAATAATGTTCTGGCATCCATGCTATAATGCTTCGTATGTCGTACTATGCGTTTTCGAGTTGTTAGCTAATTTCTGAATGTTAATTCTTTCCACGTTGTAATAAATTTACTTTTATTAGTTTTGTTAATTTATTACTTTTAAGGCATATAAAGCTTCACCGAAAGATGCAAGATATATTAAAATCTTTTAAGCATATAAAGATGTCAAGCTTTACCGAGAGATGCAAAATATAACAAAATTTAAAGCGTTTCCTTTTGCTCAAGATGGAACTGGGTATGACAAAAACAGCAAAAGGATTTTAAATCTAGAAAATGTTTAGCAATAGAGTCATTAAACTATATCGATGCTGGAACTTGAAAAACGTGTAATGCTCTCGCTAAGATTCGAACTCTGGATTTCTCAAATACGAGTAGAATGTTGTTCCAGTTTCCCCACGAAGGCATACGGAAAGGAAGGAGAAAATACCTTACATACGCCCCACTTTTAGAAGGCGATTGGGGATCAGGGAACCCATTCGCCAGATGACTTATCATTTTTTAGTTCGGGCGCCGCCGCAGAGTTTTCAAATGTTTCTATGCCAGGAATTGAAGAAGTCTGCAATGTCCTCTCCAGGATTCGAACTCCAGTCTTCCGGAACACGCGTCCAGCGTGATGCCGTTTACACATGTGAAAAGGAGTGAAATAGAAGTAAAATAAGAAGCAAAGTACAATTCACTACAGGTTTTTTTTTCTTTCTTAAAAAGTAATCTTTTAAGGTAGTGCATTCTTGCTGAAAGTAATGAATGTTATCTACAGAGGATAATCACACATTTTTGTAACAGCTTTGCTAAAATTTATATATAAACAAACCTTAGAATTTTATTTTCTAGTATGTTCAGTCTGATAGCTCTTTTATTGAATTATCATACTGCATCTTGATTTTCAAGATAAAAGTCCTTTTTTTAAAGCATCAAGGTTGATTTTGTTCCACTCCTCCTTCACAACTCTCCAGAGTCATCCGATGTTTTGGGATGACGCTTATGAAGAGCTTGTTTTAACAGTCCAAATGCACATTAATCCATATAAATACATCAGGGGACTTGGGTGGGATGCGTTTAAACGGGATAACTTCAATTCCGCTTTCATTTCTCATTTTTTTCAAAAAACGTAGAGCAGTAGATTTAGAGGTATGGCTTGAAGCCTTATCTTTATGGAACTTAAAACGGTGATTTTTTCGATAAAAAGGCGCAATTTCTTTTTTAAAATACGCGTTAAAACACATTTTTGATAGTAATATGAATTAATTTCCATATATTTTTTTACTTTCCTTATTTTAAGTTTCCCATTATAACAGAATCCAGTAATAACTGTAAAACGTTTAGAAAAACTTTCCTTGTTTTCTCTGAACCAACATATTGTTACGGATTTCATATTTATTTAGAATTGAATTAAAATTGTTTTATTTTCCCGTGCAACGCAGACGACTTTTGAAGAGAAAGCTACGTCGGAAAAAACAAAAATAAAAGAGCGCGTTTAATTTTTAATGAATAAATATCTCGTAATTACTGTTGCTATCCAGAAAAAATCTAGAAAAATCAAGTTTGTTACAGTGATAATTAAAAAACTTATGAAAGCGGAATTAAAACACCTCATCTCAGTTGTAATTGTAACGAAATATTTCAGTATTTTGATTTGTTTCTTGTGGAAAGAATAAATTTTTGTTAACTTTTCAACGACTTGTGCATTCAATATATAACGAACCGATACGCACGCAACAATAGGGCATTCAATATATAACGAACCGATACGCACGCAACAATATTAAGCCTTTTTTCCTCTTTTTCGGTAGTAAATTGATTTTTTTCTATTACAATCAGATAAGTATATCCAAGCCTCATCAACCGTAATATATTTCCATTCTTCACGTGACAAATAATTTTCATACAGCAATCTGTACATAGTCTTACGCTGAGAAACATGTTCCGGCGTTAGGCGATGAGCATCATGTTTTTTTGTTTTGTTTTTTTTGATTAGCTTTAAATCAGATTTTATAATTTTGTTCACAGTTCCTACAGAGATATTTGAAGATTTAGCGATAGATATTTGGGGGGCTGGATTTACCTTTAAAACCTGAGATGCGACTTTAGGTTTAATGAGTGCTGTACGTACATATTTGGAGTATGCATGTTTTGCCTTTTTTCCGGTCAGATGTAAACTTTGATGTTTCTTTCCTTTCATATTAATTATGTCACTCATTTTATGTGTAGAAATATAAAAACCATGCTTTTGAAATCTTTTTTTATTTATTGAATAAGAGTATTTCTCTTTGGGGAGCGCAAAAATATAGCCTTTGATCCATTGTTCATTTTTCAGCGGCATTTTAAAGAAAAGAATCCTTTTAATGTTGCAGACGATAATTAAACCTTATTCCAATTGGCTGCCAGCCGCATTTGTATTTTAAAATTAATATTTAAATTCATGGAGAAAAGCAAAATCGATTTAAAAATGTGTAAACACCCTCTGTATTTGCATTGTATCGCAATATAACATTTTCTCTACTTAATAGTATTTTTGTTTTATTCTTCCTGCTTCGAAAAACAATGGATTGAGTTCCATTGCATTTTGCATTGAAGTTAACCTATCTTTCTTTTGCTTCCTATACAGCACGCTATTTCCTGTGGGTATGGTAAATAAAACGTTTCTTAAAATCGTGTAGTAATCGTAGAGAACGGTAAACTGAATTCTGTTGTTGTCACTGATCTTGTTTGTCTGGTATCAGTTCAAAGCCACGAAATTTATCATGACGTGGAGTCAAGATTGCGCCTGTCGTTGGCAACAGCTTTGAGTACCATACAGGTGACAGTACGACTTTGCTTACTTCCACCGCTCCCCAGTTTTGAAGATGAGCACTTTCCGAGGGTCTCCCGCGCTTCTTACTTTACCAGTATCCTCGCGAGAGGACTTTCAGCTCGCCGCATATTTAGAGTGCCCCCATGTTACACAGAGACTATACATTTAGAAACACTCATGCCTACTACAGTATTGGAACCCAGTCCTTTCGGTAAAGCAGTCAGCGTCAGTAACCACTATCCCGATTGGGTGGCAGGCTGAAGCTTCTCTGTAAGTACCGGGAGATCCAGATTTTGAATCTAAGTTAGAGCATTTTCAGGTCTTCCTCTTCAAAATCAAATACTTATGGTCTCTACAAGTGGCACCCGAACACGAAGGTGATGGATGATAATTTGTCACCGGCTGGGTTAAGACTAGAACTCGGCCTCCCAATCGCCTTTTAAGTGGGACAAAATGTAAGATTTTCCTCCTTGTTTACTTACTAAAAGCATATTTTGTGTCTGCGTGTCTTTGTGGTGTACAGCACGTCGGGCTAGTACTCGAAAGTTCCGCAGTTCGAGTGACATTGTTTTCCGCTTCAAAATAAAATGCTTCAAACCCCAATCACGTACGATATTTGTTACTGAAACAAGACGTCAAAAGAAACATTTCTCGGAACTGCAGTTCCGCGGAACGAGTTACCATCTTTACTTGGTAAACAGACTTGAAAGCCAAACAGGAATCAGTTTTCCCTCAGATTAGCGAAAGAGACATTTGCTTTCAAATTCCGTGTATATACAAAATATATTTTGTAATTATTTTAATACTGTTGGCTCAATACTTTGGCAGAATGACATGTGTTTATTACGTTAATTGCTACTTTTAAATTGTATATTTTTTACTCCGATTCTTGTAATGGTCTGTTGTATATATTTTTGTAAATACTTTTACATCGTACATTCAGTGGTTGTCATTATTTCTGATTTTATTATTGCAAACAATATTTTTGCATCTATATATTTATTTAATAACTTTTAAGTACACAATATAATGTCATTTGCCAATATATGTTTTGTGATGAGTGAAAAATATTTATTTTATCCCCAAAATGTTAAATATTTCTAAAGGCTACTTGCTCAATTTCTTTGTTTAAATTCCCAAGAAAATTACAAATGCAAAGGTTGTGTGTAAGTGAGTGAACTTTAATGACTAGCCTAATGCACAAAATGCGCTTCAATTATCTTTCGACTGTGTATCCCATATCCATGATAATGTGCAAAGAACTGAGGACTGCAGTTGCTGCCAATTATGTAATTCATATAACATAATCATTATATGAATTAGAAGTAACTTCAAATAAACTTTTTGGCAATGTTCATTTTTGTATTCATACCTATATAGTATATAAACACATCTAATAAGTCAGATATTTACATACACATAGAGAGATGCGATGGTTTAGAAGTTGTTGTAGTAGTGATGGAATGAATAAGATTTATATTAATGATGCATATACAAATGATTTTCATCATTCATAATAATAAATCCATAAATTTTCGATGCTTCAATATGTAGCATTTATAACAAAAATATAGTTTTCAATGTGTTTATAATCTAAAAAGCATGTCATTAATAACATGAAAATAGCATAAAAATTTAATGTGTATCCTGATTAATACATAATGTATGTTTTATACGCTATTTGTTACTGAAACAAGAAAATATACATAATAGCTTATTTTAACATAATCGCTGATTATGCAATTTCAATTTAAAAGTAATAAAATTAATTAGTAGAAAAGTAAAGTCGCGCATATACGAACATATTTAAAAAATTATTCCCATTAAACACAATAAAAAATTTCTATTATATAACAATAACATTCCTTTCACACGATCAGCACGAAATACGACAGATTTGGCGAACTTTTGGCAACGAATAATTTGTAAACAAATCATCAGAAATAGCACGTCATCACCAAGCACATCATAAAATATTGTCTGCTATGAAATTTGCAAGATTATAAATTTAATGAATATATAAACATTTAAAAATGACTTAAACAGTTATACTACAATAAAACGGCAATATATATACGTCTTTTCCTGTATTTCTTCAATTAAATCGGCTCCTATTTCCACTGTCCATGATTTCACAACGAGAGCCATCGCCCTGTTGAAAATCACCCGTAATCCTTCAGAAGTAGAACTTTTATCTAATTGGTTGATCTCAACATGAAGTACGGCTTCGAGAGGAAACATTTTCGGGAAAGTTTCAAAATGTTTTGCATAGCCGCCACATGTTTCGCTTAGCTAGACGAAACATTTCTCAGAAACCTCTCGTTTAAACCAGTGGTACTAGAATCTCGTTTCTCGGAAATGTGCCGCGTAGCCGCGGGTGTTGCTAGAAGTGATAGCCCCTTTAGCTATCTTTACACACTTAAATAGCTAATTAAAGAACAGCTCGGCTGAAAGGCAACTATATAAGCTATTCGATATTTTACTTTCAGGGCGCAGTCTTATTGTATACGCTGGAACTTCGGTATCTGGAATGTCTTCAGCCAAACCGCTCAGGATGTTCACAAAAAAGTATTCTCTTCATTTTAACATTAAATCTATCTACTTTCGTATAAATATCTGGAAACATTTTCTCTAACATTTGCCATTTTGAATTTCTTATTTCTTTGCCAGGACAATGAGAATAAGCAATCAATCTCGATTTTCATCGCAAACACCGAGAAATTTCATATAATTTGAAGACTTGTCTGTCGGTAATTCCAGTTGTTACGCCGAATCGAGACTCTTTTTTCAACTTTGCATGTTCTGTAGATACGGTATTCAAATTCTGTACCAATGATCCAAATTTCTATCAACTTTGGTCTCAGATGTAGACCAATCAGGGAAGAGTTACACATCGCGTTCCTTTCAAAAGTTCCTTTGAAAATATTAGACTTAAATTACTCATTTCGATTATTAATTTATAGAAAGTTGTCCAATCCAAAAAGTTTCAACTAGCATCAGATTTTAACAGATTATTTTTGTTAAGGTTATAGAACATCAGATATTTACTTCCTTCTACGAAGTAAAAGAAGTATTGTAATCGCGAAAAATTCTGGGTATCATATTTCAACGAAAATTTCCATTTTGAGCTCTATCGAACGCCCTTTAACGATGCTTTTGTGTAACATCCGTACGTAAGGACAAAATAAGGAACTCTTTTTCCCCAAACGAGTCATAAAACTGATTTAAAATGGATTCAGAAGAGATTTTTCTGTGGCGTCTGTACGTAAGTACGTACGTATGCATGTATGTGTCTCGCATAACTCAAAAACGAATAGTTTCAGAATGTTGAAATTTTGAATGACTGCAATGGATGTAGTTGTGCACATCCCGTTTTGGATGCAATTGGCCGCAACAAAAGTATATAAATATGTATATGTATATATACCCGCTATGTTACTCGGCTCCGTGAGCTCAGTTTTTTTATTCTTATATGTTGATAAGCGCATTTTTTGCTTCAAAAAGAATTGAATTATGTTGTTCTTAAGCTTAAGGTTTTTATTCCTTTAGTTAATCTGAGTGCAATAGTTTTAGACTTATCAACAATTTACAAGTTGTTATCAACAGTTTATCAACAATTTATAAATGCGGGTAAGCCTAATCTTTGTTTACCGTCGCAGCCATATTTGTTTAGATTTGAAACTTACCAGAATAGTGAATTCAGTTCCTGCACCTTCAGTGCCTTTTTGCCGAGTAGGCCCAAAATTAAACTTTCATTTTTTGCACCGAAAAATCTGCCTTGTTGCCTGCTGGCCGAATTGCTTATTTTTGCGTAGAAACTCTAATTTTAATTGTAATTTTTTTATTGTTTTAACTATATTTGGTGTTTTATTTTTTTCTATATTTTTCAATTTTTAATGAAGATATTTTGAGGTTTTATGTATTTTTGCCTTGTTGCGGACAGAATTAATTGAATGAGAAATATATCTCTAATGAAATTCGAAGAAATAAGTGTTTCGTATTAGCAGCAAATATTGTCGGCAGTCTGTCTCGAACAGAGAAGAACGTTTACGAGTAGCGCATGCGCATTTGGTAAGCGGCGTTGAATCTTCTGTGAAAAATTGTTTCTTTTTTATTTGTTTACTTTCTTTTATACATCTTTTTAAATTTATGATAATACTTGAATAGAACATGTGGCAACGATTAGATAATTCTTCAGATGATATAATTTTTGTGCATTCTGAATCACAAAATGAATGCGATGTAACTCTGTTAAGTGAACTTAGGCCCAGAGTGTCGCTATGGTAAATAAATATTGCGAAGAGTGCATTTATTCTATTGTGGTTTATGCACTATCGACGAAGTAGATTTAATTCAATTCAATAAGCTGACATAAAATAAAGGAAAAAAAGCGTGTAATTTAATATTCCGTTCAAGTAAATCATGCGTTGTACACATCAGACATTTTTCAAGGGTCAAACAGGAAAATCAGCGATGCCTTTGCCGAGATTCGAACTACATATTTTCCATTTTCTAGCTGGAAGTGCTACCACTATCACCATCAGAACACGCGCAGTGGGAAATGTAATAATTTCTAAATTATCCCCACCGTAAGCGGCACTGTGTAGAGACCTGAAACTCAGTGAATCTGATCGAGGTGGAAAAGAATTTTCGTCCAATGTATTATAATACCTGCATCATTGTAAGAGCATTAGGACATTAGAATGTTTTCGGAGCAGCAAATATGAAAAATCAGCATTCCTCTCGCCAGCATTCGTACTAAGAATTTTCTTATACCTAGCCGGATGTGTTACCACATACATCACAAGAGTCTGCTAGGGGAGAATGAGATAATTCTTTACATTCTTCCCCCCTTAAAAAAGGGCCGTAGGCTTTCAAGTGGTGATGAACTATAGTCCGCCATATCCTAGTTCCTGAGATATTAGAATGTTCTCGGAGCTATAAATATGAAAAGTCTACGATGCCCTGGCCAGAATTCAAATTAAAAGTCTTCGAAAGCTGGATTCAGATTAAAAATCTGCAGGATGTGTTACTACTTACACCACGAAAACACAAAGCGGGGAATGCGATAATTTCCTATAACTTTACTCATGTTTGTTTCTATTATGTAATTGATTAAGAAGTGTTATTATTTAAAGGCTGATAAATATTTTACATGTAGTTTAAAAGCTTAAAACTACAATTAAACGTAGGTAAGAGCTTAAAACTACAATTAAACATTTTAAACTTTTATCAATGTGTTTTTAACAGTTGTGGAGTCGTTAGATTTTTTTTTTAAAGCAGAAGACATAAAAGTTGCACTATGCCCTCGCCGGGATCTGAACATCCGATCGCTAACCAGACGTGTTTTTCAGTTACACCACGAAGCCACGACTTGAGGAGGGACGAAACACCTTATACTTTAAAATTTATTTAAAATTGAAACCTTATATCTAATACTTTTAATCTCATGTAAGAGATTCAAAATGTCGAGGTTCTTATTTTCAATGCATTTATTATAGTTTACTGCAGGATTCTGTATAAATATATTTAATTATTTGATATTAAATGTGTGATTTTCATTATTCTACCTGATGATGATTCGTCGCGTTAGCTGAAATAGTTTAATGCTTTTAACAGTTGCAGCTGAACGAGTTTAATGCTTTTAACATATCATAATATCGTAACTGAAATACTTTTAACATTTAAGACTGAAAGGAAGTATTTTTATTCATTACGTATTTATAGTTATTGGCATACGCATTATTGCATTACGCATAAGAAAACAGGATTTCAGTTTTAGATTCATTGAAGTTACTTCAAAACTTGATCAAGATTTGCTAAAGGATTTACAAACAACTTGTAGAATCTCACCTTTTTTGGAAGCATAAACCAACCTGAGACTCAGGAATTATCGGTATGTGCTGGCAATTAAAACAGAGACGCACTAAGGGCAAGACTTTATTACTGAACTCAGATAAACAGAAAGTACGTCTTGGACTTAAATAACCAGTCAGTATTTATGGCGCAATTCAAGAACAATTTACCTTTGCAATGTATCTCAGAATTTACCTTTGTAAAGTTTGAATTCATTACTTTTTAAGTCGTAAATTAAACAAAGGCTACATAGAACGAATACGTAAAATTTGGCTCAAATCTTATATCGACGTGACAAGTCGATAAGCAATAAATAATAATTAATAAAACAACGCGCATACAGAATGCTTTCAAGGGATTTCAATTAGAAACGGGGCTTTCAGCAGGCAGAACACGCTTTAATTAAATAGTCTAAGACCTTCCTTTAAATACTATCCCTTTCTACCTCATTTGAATACGCACGAATTAAAATTTGCTTTCTGGCAGGAAAATGGAAAACAAGAATGATAGTAAAGTTACTGAGCATAAAATAACTGGTTGGTTAAAAATGAATAAATACTTAAAGAACTATAATTTGTTTCTTATTACATTCATTACAGTGTCATTTGAAATTATTCTTTTTGAAGGTATGCTGTGCCATAATTTAGAAATAATATGGTAAGGGAATTGACAGATAGAATTGTTTAGCCATCATATGATGCAAAAGAATGTAGTTAAAAATGTGTCTTCTAATAACTATATTCGAATCTATTTTTTTTTCAGTTTTAAACATTAAAAAGAAACTCTGCTTTGATTAGACTTTCCCAGTTGTTAATTGTTTTCAGTTGAATGATCTGCGTAACCCATTTAAAAAAATGATTATATCATCATTGTCCATCTTAAATTTGCGCTGACGGTTGCTACAGAATTTAAATTTTATAAAAGAAAACGTTGTGCACGTTTGATATTGAATAATGATGATTTAGAAAGGCAATTAAGGAGTTCTTCAAAACGTAAAGGAGAAAGATATCATATCTGATTTGTTTTAAATGAGAACTTCACTTACAAACTACAGAGCAAATAAATTATCATTTAGTACTTTTACACAGATAAAATATTGTCTTTTATCGATATTTTCAAAATTCTAAAATTTTTCAAGCATTGAAACCATTGATCAGAGATTGGAACTAAACTTATCATAGATCATCCAATATCTTAGAAAAACCTTCACGTTTTTGCCTAAAGCTAACCCGGGAACTGTGAAAGATTGATCCAGATTAAATTAATAGTCAACCGTCTATCTGATCTCCAGAAACTGTGAAGCTTCAGCCGTGGAAGAATTTGTGAGCTTACGATAGAATCACATAAAATCACTAACCCATAAAAGGAATGTTCTGCCTAGCATCACTCCGTAAGATGATAGGAGGTACTCGAATGTTTTACATTGGGATGAATTAGATAATGAAATTAATTCAAGAATCAGATAAATTTTACATATTTATAAATAACAGTCTTAAGTATAAATAAATTACTTTTCATCCTAGAAAAAGTTCCGTTAAGTTGCAACAGACAACACGAAGATAACCTACTCTTTTTTAAACACTCCATTAAATAAATTTTTATTTCATGATCCACATTTATAACAGGAATCAAAATTGCTTTTATCCGACTACTGTGCTTATACTATTATAGAAATCACTTAGAATATGAAGTCTAGGATCGAATGATTTGAAACTATGGAACAGGCCAGAAAGCATTCAACAAATATTAATCCGATTATTAACTTCGGAAATTTTAAATATAAGAAAATTAATTAAATGGGCAACTATAGAGAAAATATCTTTAAGAAAATTTATTTTGTGGATAGAAAAATTAAAGAAATAGATAGAAAGTACACAATGTCTCAGTAAGTTTCCAAAACCTAAAAATTTAAATTTTTGAAAAATGCGTCCATCGCTTTCAAATCCATCAATTAATTGACAATAACAGAATCACTAAATTTGATATATTAATTAAGATATTATGCACTATGAAATGACTCCGATGGCAACACTCTGAAAATTAGCTAATTCGAGGGCTTTTAGATGGAGAACTGAAGGTTTTATATCACGTTTAATGGCATTACTACGAAATGCTGCTGCTAAATTCTTCCAGTTCCTCATTTATCAATTTTGTAAGCGCAACTGTCTGGTGGATTTTATTTATTTGTTTATTTATTTTTTCTTGACGTGATTTTTCACTTTGCCTAAAAGCCAAAAAAGTATAATTAATATATCAAATCTGAAATATAAAATCCAGTTTTCTTTGAAATATGCCAGTTGAAAATATTTTAATATTTTTTAACTTTGAGCAAGTTTCAAAAACTAAAATATGAAGTTTAAAATTAATTTCTTTTCGTTTCCTTTCAACGAGTAAAATGCGTCACAAAAATGAAGGAAACTTATTATTTTATTAAAAAAAAATTCTCTAGAAAGTTTTAAAATTTTGTTGGAATAATATGAGCTTTTAAACCACGTTTTAAAGTTTTAAACTTATTTTTCGACCTAATGTTTTCCCACCTACCTTCGCTATTATTCCATTTTACCGTATTATCTCATTAATAATTTAAATTGCTGTTTTAAAGTGCATTTCGTCTTCAAATTATATTCCATTTCTCGCCAAAAAAGTTCAATAAGGCTTAAATCTGAGCACTAAAAATGTACTTTGGATATTTCACAGCAATTAAACAGCAGTCAGAATCATTTATTCATAACAGAATGCTTAAGATCATTGTCTTAACAGAATTTGAAATCATTCTAAAAGTTATATTTTTGTGCTGAGAATATGAAATCGCTTTTTAAAATGTTAATACTGTTGCGAAAAATTCGGCGGTTGCGCCTGTATGTAAGCTTTCCAGCATAGCACTAGGGTTGCCATAAAATAGTGTATGGTAGGGTTGCCAGATTGGCGACTTTATCGCCCATTTGGCGACCAAATCGGCGACATCCCATGGTCCAATCAGGAAGCTTCTAGAATAACTTCCTGTCGAGATATTTCTCGAAACCTGTGGAACCTAGGAAAAGCTATATAAACCCTTGCGTTTCTGAGAGCCGGCAGTGTGAGAGTTGTAAGAATCACTGCATTGTGAGAATTGTGAGAATTGTAAGAATAGCTGTTTACTGTGAGTGCTAAGCTACGCGAGAGTTTCGTAAACGGAAAGCGATCGAGATAGTGCTTTGCCGTGAAGCTAACTTTACAGTATAGCTTGACAGTGTATTGGTGATTGTTCCACGGTGTTTATTAGAAGTTTAGTGTTGCCGTGAAGCGACCTTTACAGTTACAGCCTGAAGCTGTGTTGCTGATTGTTTCAGCGTATTTATTGTAGATTTTCGACGCTTTTAAAGGGAATTTTGGAACTGTGCTGTAAATAGTGGTTCTTGTAAATAAATTGTGCTTTTTATTGTTCTGCATCGTGTTTTCATCGGATACTCTCAAATCCACGAACCCGTATAACGCAACAATACTTTTGCACCTATCCATTACACCATCAACAAATTTATAGTCTCAAGGAATGATGTGCAACTCTGTATTTTAAATTCTTCTTTGGTTTCTTCTGCTGGAACTAAGCCAGTTTTTGAAATAATACTTTTAATATTCTCCGTATTAAAAATAGACCAGCTTAACCAGAGATAATATAGATTAGTTTCCAACAACAAACTTTTCCCAGCGTTAAACTTATTCTGCATACATTTAAGAGATAAAGCTGAAATTTTCTGAAAAAGAAGAGCCGTATGTTGGAATTCAGAAAGTTCGAAACCCGCAACCAAATTTTCCAAAAGCCACAAGTCCATATTTCCATACTTTAAAAGTAGTGAAATAGGTTTTAAATGGAAAGTAACTTCTGATTCTAAAAATCTGTCAGTGACTGTTTACCTTCAACATGTAACGAGGTGCCGAAGGCAAAGCAAAGTTTTGTGGTACCTTTGTTTTCCTTAATTGCAGCTTGAAGCGAAAAAAAGTACTCTCTGAATTCTTAAATAATCTCGTTCTTCTTGTAAATGATTATCTTTGACAGATTTGTAATGTTCGTGGATTCTTAAATGTGAGCCACAGTGACTCGAATCGTTTTCCTGCTACTTCTAAATTACTCCGTTAGTCCCCTGTATGCTCGTTTCACAGCAAGCAGTACATCTGTTGTCCTCAAAAATTTCCGTCATCAGAGAACAAGATTCCGATTGCCATAAGCTAGTTTAGTACACCATATTTTGCAACAAATGAAAAAAATCATAATTTTTATTTTGTTCGAAAACATTTTCATTTCGTCTTTTAGCTCCAGCACACGAGATAAAACGTTTCCTCTTGACTTCCACCTTACTTCCGTATGCAGTAACAAGGATTCGTACTTAGCTTCCATAGCTTGGCATTACTAAACAAGCGACTTTTTAATAATCTTGATTTTATATAATTAACCATTTAAACACATTATTCCAGAACTGTTTTCAATTCTGATGGCAAATATTTTGTAACAAGTGCTTCTCGATGCAAAAAGCAATGGGTAACTAATATGTTCCCATTCAGTTCTTAAACATGTTTTACAAATCCTTTTGGATATCCAGTCATAGCTGGAGCACCATCTGTGTAAATGCCAATACATGAATTTCACGAAGCTTTAATTTCTTCTAAGTAGGAACTAATTACATCAAAAATATGTTTGCCAGTTGTAAAATCAGGTAACTCACGACAGCATAAAAATTGATTAAGCATCATTTTCGAGAATAAACCGAGCGAATTGAGCTTAATTAATTGAGCTTTTCCCATAATATCTGTTGTTTCATCGATTTGTAGAGCAAAATTTGAATTTGCAAGCGTTTTTGCAGTATTTTGTTCAATATTTTGCGACGTACCTTTGATTCTACGATGGATTGTGTCATTCGAAAGTGTATTTTACAAATATCAATATCTGCTGATCCTCCACAAGCTGGTAATATAATTCCTTCATCCAAATTGTGAGGTTTGAAGTCGCATAAAAGAATAAAAAGATCTGCTATTTCACCCGAAGCCCTACTAAAAATTATTATTACGAAGGAATAGAATAAAATGAAACACCCTTACACGAAACATTTAGTTAAATTCATGCCAGAGTAAATGCAAAGTGTAATATTAGCTAAAGGATATTATATGAAATACTGAAACTCCCCTTTTTTCATGTGTTTTAAATGTAAACTGCTTATTCAACGTGTCCAAATACGTATGTGAGTTCAAATTCATAACGTCTTGAATAATGTTTTTTAACAAATTATTTATAATATCTTTTTTAAAATAACACCGTATAAGAGTACCTTCCTAGAGTAACAATAAAAAGGATGTCCAATAGTACATGTGAAAACAAAATAAAACTATTTATTTATTAACAGATATTTACAAAGAAATTTTAAATACACAAATGTTCGAAATCAGACGTGAACCACAGTCAAACTAAAGATGTCGGATATTTTTTTCGGATTCTGTAACTCCAGATATCTAAATCTCGGGAGAGTGTTAAAAAAAAGACACTTTCAAATCAGAGGCCTGCAACAAATATACATGCAAAACTTTTATTTATTTAATTTAGGAAAAATTTCGCAACAGTATGCATTTTAAAATTATGTTGAACATGCGTAGAAAAGAAGAAATTTACAGATATCTATAACTACATTCTTCGTTTGATAATCTTTACCATATTCTGAAATTCTTCACTATTAATTACTTTGTTGTCATACGAGGTTTTGGAAAATATGTGGTTGTTATATCAAGTAATAATAACTTTACCTTTTGGGGAAAAGAATCCGGTTTAAGAATAAAAAATGATGGATTTCGTTTACCAGTATTATTATAACGTTTCAGATTTCCTGTCATGGGAATTAAAAAGCAAAAGAATAATTCTTTTGAAATAATTTACATTTTGATTTATTCCCGTATGGTGCGAGGATAAAAAGCAACGCTTCACCTTTCTTTGGGTTACATATTGGGAAATAATTGAAATCCATACTTTCTTGACATTTTATTTAAATTAGTGTTACGCAGTTATATATTATTTTATTGGAAAACATGGAAAAATAATCCTACATTAAAATATTTTTATAGAAGCATTTTGAATAAACAAATCCTCACACGAAAAGTGTTCAGCTTATTCAAAACGCAATGCGCTTAATTTTTAAAATCCACTTACTTCTTTCATTTCTTTTCTCTCTGGTAATTTTAACAATTTTGCCATCAATCATCAGGGAATAAGATCATTTAATCGATTTTTTTCACCTTTCCTGAATGACGGGTATCGCAACGATATGTAAATAAAAAAATTGAAAACTTAAAGTTCGAAGGTTTATGTCGAATGAAAATTCTTCTAAAAGGAAATGAGTTTTCATCTCAAGAGGAACTGTCAAATAACTTTCAATCTACCCCTTTTCAAAAAGGACAATTTAGACATTTAAACATCGAAAATAAATAAAGATACGTCTTTTATTTACATACAAAACTCGTGTGCGCATAAATGAACTTAAAAATT
>KK113897.1:230330-306594 GCA_000611955.2 Stegodyphus mimosarum
TGTTAGGATAAAATGAGAAGATGTTTCGCAAGATCTTATGGACAATTGAACGTGAATTATCCCACACCTTTGCTGCACGTCAGACACTGGTGTTAGCCGTATCGTCTACCACCTGAAGCTCAACCTCCTGTACTGCTTCTGTAAAAAAGATTTTTTTTCTTCTTCCAGGACTAACAGAGAAAGATCTTGTTTCTTCAAATTTCATTACCATTTTCCGAAGATTTTTAACATTTATTGGACCTTGTCGAATCTCTTTCAAAGTCCAAAATTTCCGTAGAGCAGCTACCGTGGAATTACTGTTTTGGTAAAACAATTTTACTAACAAAGCGCGATCTCGTAAACTTACTGAAACTAAAACGTCATTGTGAGCAGCAGGCACATTGAAAACAAAATCTCAGGGAATATGGGAATATTTCTAGGTTTTACAACAGCTACTGCGTGATGTTGAGAAAGATTTGTACTTTTACTGCAGGCTTTCAAAGTAAAACGTCCTCTGATGACGCTATTTGTAATTCTAGTTTTTTTTTCGCTGATAGATATTCCCATCCCCTCATCAAATCCATCACAAAAGTTAACGACTTTCTGATGACTGGTTTCACCCGTTCGCAGCTTTGACATAGGGCCCTTTACTTCTGGACACTCTGTATATAGGTTGGATGGAAATAAAAATTCAGAGATGAATTACAAATCATAATGTACGGAATGACAACAATCACAAATCTGGTAGGCCACTCGATTTATTAAATGATTTGGTGATAATCTAACCGGAAATGTAATGTAATATAAAGTCACGTGAAAAACGGAAAACTAGGAATCGGTTTCTAAGATTAAAAAAAGAAAAACAAATGGCATCTCTGTGTTAAACCGATGGGTCGTCAATTATATCTTTTTTGGCAATCTAATGAATATCATGTATTTCTTTTCTTTTCGTTAGCGAGTGAGTGTTTACTCAGTTTATGAATTGCATTAAGCATAATGGAAACGCCTTATTTAAATTACGTCCTTAATATTTTCTAACAGTTGCAGGTATTTATATTCTTCAAATGGTTTCATAAAGAAAGAAATAAAAGAAATAAGAGTTCACACTTTTCCAACGCCACAGTTTGATGCCATAGGGATTCGAAGTCCCCCTACTTTCTAATGAATTCACGATCTCCTGTAATTAAATTCAGTATTAAATCTATCTTTGATAAACACAGGTTTCATGCAATAAGACGTACTTTTGTTCATTAATGCATGATGTATACACATCGCATTATCTTTATCGATTATTTCTTGTGATATTCTATTTATTTGAGGATACTGATTTCACGATGTTTTAGAAGATTTCCGCTAAAATCTATAAGTGCATCGGCAAAAGTATTTTTTTAAAAGAGATGGTATAAACGTTTGAATATGAATAATTTACTAATCACTTGACTTAATTTATGAATATTCAACAAAATGTGGTGATATCAGAGAAAATAGTAGTCAGATGAAAAGTTAAGATGACAAAATCTAAAGAACATAATTGTTATAAGCAAGTGTAAGATGATATGATGCTTCATATTATGAAGTGAAATTTGAGTACTGTTCTGTTACCGGGACAGGGGTCGTCGCCAAATGTTTTGCTAAACTCGCCAAGAGATTGGTTCATATGAAGTCGTCAACGTTTTCTCTTAAATTTTTAGAATGTTTATTTTTTAAAGTGAAGCAACACTTTTTCAAAATTGATAACGAGAATGCAAATTCTAAAGATGTACCGAAGAAAAAAAGTGTTTCTAAAGATGTTTTTTTTATTATTATTGTGTTCACCACAGATATGAAAATTTAAAAGTTGAGGATTTTCGACTAATGATGAAACATCTGATGAATTATTCACTCTGAAAGAAAATGCACGACAAACTCTAAAATGAAGCTCTGCTTCAACTCGAAGGAAGCACCAAAAGGCAGAGGTGAAGATATGATGTGCCGGGGTAAAAAAGGATTACGTCCTCAAAACTAGTTGGAAGTATATAGTGTTGCGTTATACGGGTTCGTGGATTTGAGAGTATCCGATGAAAACACGATTCAGAACAATAAAAAGCACAATTTATTTACAAGACTCACTATTTACAGCACAGTTCCAAAATTACCTTCAAAAGCGTCGAAAATCTACAATAAATACGCTGAAACAATCAGCAACACAGCTTCAGGCTGTAACTGTAAAGGTAACGGCAACACTAAACTTATAATAAACACCGTGGAACAATCACCAATACACTGTCAAGCTATACTGTAAAGGTAGCTTCACGGCAAAGCACTATCTCGATCGCTTTCCGTTCACAAAACTCTCGCGTAGCTTAACACTCACAGTAAGCAGCGATTCTCATAACTGATCACACTCTTAATCACACTGCTCGCAAGGGTTTATATAGTTTTTCTTTAGGTTCCACACGTTTCGAGAAATATCTCGACAGGAAGTTATTCTAGAAGCTTCCCGATTGGACCATGGGATATCGCCAATTTGGTCGCCAAATGGGTGATAAAGTTGCCAATCTGGCAACCATACCATACATTATTTTATGGCAACCCTAGTGCTATGCCGGAAAGCTTACATACAGGCGCAACCGCCGAATTTTTCGTAACAATAGAATCAGTTCCTTGATGGTGATTCGTCTCATTTATGCATAACTTCCATCGAACTTTGTTAGTATCAACTTGACATGAATCATTGCACTGTTGTTGATTAGAAGTTATATAAGGGAAGTTCGTGGCCATGCATTAATGTCTGGACCATCGTTAAAATAGCCCGCACTGGTAATATTATCGAAGACGACAAAGTCTGTTTTCACATCTAAAAAACAGTGTTGGGAGTGTGTTGGAGTAAAAAACAGTGTTGGGAGTGTGTTGGAGTAAAAAACAGTGTTGGGGTGCGTGTGGCGGCCTTTGCCGAGAAACAAAGGGATGTTTTTTAGTTGCTGTACTTAACCGGTTTGCCGGAACTTTGCTTAAAAAATTACTGAATAAAATATTGTTGATGGCACTGTAATGTACCCAGACTGCTGGAAAGACACCGAAGAATAAAGAGAATGCGTATTTGAACATTTCTAATTTAATCATAAATATAATTTTATCGATCCCGATACTGTGTGTCATACGCAAACTATTGAAAGGTTATGGTGAGAAATAGCGAAATAAACGTGAATGCGGCATTGACCATAACTAGTTACGCAAACTAAAACGCATATCTAAAACGCAAATGTTTTCAGACGTTTTTAAATGATATCCGCAGTTTCATTGCCACTGAGTTAATCTTAATTCTTTAATACATTTTTTTTCTAATTTCTTTGGTAAGTTTATATTAATTTCTAATTTTACATATATCTACTACATTATTTTTTTCCTTGGGTTTTTCTTCAACTTAACTGCATGGAAAAATATTTTGGTCATTATTTTTATGATTCAAAATTTTCCCAAATCGCCAGCTTTCGACGATATCTGAATCCTGTCCCGGTAAACAGAACAGTACCAAAATTTGTAAAATTATGACCTGCAGTTAGGTTAAAAACTGCGTTATGAAATGAAATTTTACAAATTTCAAATGTGTAAAAGTTGTCAGAAATAATCTTATGAAATGAAATTTTTTCATAAGATCATTTCCTTTAACGAATTAACTTATTCAATTATCCATTATATTTTAACTTTCCCATTTCGTTTTTGGTGTTTTGTTCAGATAAACTTTGGACTGAAATTCAGAGAAAAGGTTTCTGAAATTAATTATCGAATATATTATTTACGCAATTTCTTCAGTTTATGTAATCTGTTATTACCTCACGTCCTGCGTTATACGAAGAAGTACTATACTCACTAAGGCGATGAAAAACAGAAGCAATAAGGGCCGGCTGTTATATTTTTGCAAATGTGTTATTTAAATTTTTACCTAACTGCAGTTTTTCGGAGAGTGCTTGACGTGAAACGTTGCTTCGAAATTTTGCCTTATGTATAATAAGGACATCATGAGTTATAAAATGCATAGAATATTCTTTAAGAATATGAAAATAAAAGAAAATGTTATTTAAGTAATCCAACGTGTTAATTGTGGTAGTAACTTTTATTTTTGTAATTTCTCACAATATGTTACTAATTGAAATTTTAAATAAAGGAGCTATATAATTTAATGCCCGAAACTAAATTTAAGTCACTTTGCAATTTAATATTTCAAATGGCCTAGTTTGCATGTGGGAATTTTTTTGACATCGCGTCTTTGAATAGAATAATAAATCCGAAGAAAATATACTAGTTTGGTTAGGAAATTAATTTGCCCTGTTTTTTTAATTATGGTTAGTTCAACTAACGAATAATACATTTGCGTTACCGAAGTTTAACCATTTGGGTGTAATTTAATTCCTGTAGTTAAAGTTTTTTTAAGTATAGGAGGAGTTACACCAATAAAAATCAGCGTAATATTCATAAATTTGCAGGACTAGCTTCCAAGGTTTAAATATACAATTTCCTTCTTCGGCTGAAAAAGTGCAAATTACGAAAGAGAAGCCATGTGACAAGAATGAGTGGAAGAAAAACAAGCTATTGTCGCCAGTAATTTATTTAAATGGCTCCAGTAGCTTGACTTCTTTCCTCTCAATCTTATTGCCTTATCTTATCTTATGACTGGCTTCTGTTTCGTCATTTGTACTTCTGCAGCTGAAGAAGCAGGTTCTACGTTTACAATTTCGAAACTTGTCTTGTAACTAGTCTTGTAACTTGTAATATTACACTGATTCTTATTGTTTTTTGAACTTCTCCAGTAATCGTTATTCGGTGTGTTATTTTAAATCAGTATTTTAATTGTTCATTTTCTTTTTATGTCTTCTTTTTAATTGATCTAAATCCTCCTATAGTATCTTAGCCAAACATTTTTACGGTTTACCTTGATGCACCGTGGTCTCATGTATATCTAAAATTCCAACTAAAACAGAAAGCTGAGGAAACTGGCAATCTGAATGGAACAATGCACTGGAAGGAGGAATTCAAATATTCTTTCCGAAACTGTACGACATATATGCATACCAACAGCAACAGCAACATCTTCCAGTACGTATCCGGTCACAATACTCTACCAACTTAACTTTCAAGCTCAAGACTTATTTCTTTCTGCAGAAATGTAAACGTATGTGGAAAAATGGGTGACACACATAATTAAGTTTTTAAAAGTTTTTTAATCTCTGACTTTCATGTAAAGAAGTGGTGTAACAGTATTAGCAACATATGGAGCAGATGTACACTGCGAAAACAAAATTAGGACAAATCTATATCTCCTGTTCTACTGGGCCGATTGACGAAATTCAACTCGCTTTTTTCCTGTCTCGAAAGCGCGACTTAGTAGATGTATTAGATTTTATATACAGCATTATTCTAGTATAGATATTTTGACACAAAATTGGACTTTTCTGAAATGACGTGCCAGCGTTTTCCAAATTTCGATTCTATGATTCAAATTATGCCAAACTACCAAGTCTTGTAAAAACCACACAAGTAGTTTTTAAAAAGTTAGCTCTCAAAATTTTAGCTCCTCCATGTTAATTTAATTTGATATATATTTATTAAAATCTCATTTTTCTTAAGCTTACTTGATTCCTTCTTTCAGAATTCGAAATTTAGGCTTAATTCAAATATAATCCACCCATTTTTTTATGATTAATTTTTTAAATTTGCATTTTTAAATATTTTTTATAAATGTTTCGAAAAAAATTTTGTATTATAACCTATAAAACTTTAAACATTCTCTTAAATAGATGTATTTCTAGGCACACTTGCAAAAAGTTAATGAACAATGACTTTTTTCCGCTCGTTTGCAATGCAAAAAAGGAAAGGAAAATTAGATTGCTATAAATTAAGAAGTTCGCCAAGTAAATTATTCTTGACACAAACTGAAAAAAAAAATCCGCCGAGATAAATTTTTGAATTTCTCCGAAAATTTCGCACCAAATTTTACAAAATTTAATACGTAGGCATAATTTGAGTCGTAGAATCGAAATATGCGAAAACATTGGCTCGTCATTTCAGAAAAAAGCCCGATTTTTGTGTCAAAATACCTATGTTAGAATAATGCTGTATATAAATCTAATACTATATCCTATGTCGCGCTTTACCATCTGAAACTCCAATCTACTTATATTGTGTCAATATAATTATTTCAGTTAGTCTTATAATAATATACTAAAATAATTAATTAATTATTAATATTAATATAATTTCTAATATAATTCATTTATAATCTATTAATATAATTAATTCAGTGTTCATAATTCTCATTGCTTACGATGCACAATCGCAGAATACTACGAAACTAGTTCAATGGCGTGAAGCAGAGATGTCCTTTTAATGGGAAGGGCTCCGGTGCGGTCACTGCTTGCTTGGAATGCTCTTATAGAAAGTTATAGACTGTTATTTTAACTCTTTCGCATCTACAGAGGTCAAAATGAATTCCTCACAAACATCTGAAACGCTCGCGTGTATGAATTTCTTTTGGAACGTGTTTCCTTCTCCCTCTACCAAGAAGAATGTTACAGCGTTAAGAATAACTTGCAGAAGTGATAACGTTTCTCTTCAGGATCCTTGTGGAGTTTCACCCACTGTGTACAGTTTCCATTTATGACAGGAATGCAACAACAGCTAAACGTTGAGGCTAAGTAAAGGAGAAGGAAGGTGCATTCAAATAACAGGGCTACTTTAGCTGCTTCATAAAACGATCGGTAGGACATTTAACGATTCCCGAAATCAACAAGCTATGCACTAACGTGATGGGGAAAAGCACCACGTAGAAAATGGACTTAGGTGGTCGGGCGATACTTTGTTGTGAAAGGGTTAAAACGAACGTTAAGGTTATTTTCTGCCACCCTATTTGACTCGTAACCCTGGTAACAACAGCTGCGGTAAAAAAGTCAAATCCTCTAATTTGCTAAAATCTTCCAATTCGTTTTCTGTGATGACAAAAACACGACTTACGATCACACATAGGAGGGGAAGGGGCTGACAACGGCCTTCAAGCGCCTATTTTAAAGCAAGAGACTGTAGTAAGACGGAATGATACTTGGTGATTAATTGTAACGGTCTTGTGTTCTCATTTCCTTTACACTTAATAAATCGAAACCTTGATAGGCAGCTATTATAGTAGACTATCTATTAAAACGGAGTCTTGGATAAATCAGTACAATCCTTTAAGAAACTAACAGTAAGAATTTCATGCATTTGAATTCTCTAAAATAATAATAGAGCTGGAATTCGAACAGTAAAAGGCAAGGATCTGTCAGAATTATTATAAAGAACAATTTAGATTCGTATTTCTATAAAACATAATAGCAGAATAATAGCTTAGAAGAGGAGTTTTCACCATGGCGAAGATTCTGATTAGATACATATATATATAGCATTTACTTTAAGCTGGTAATTATTAAATTTGTCTCTTCCTCCATTTTGTACTCTTATTTTTACCATTAAAGCTAATTTAAGGCAGTGATAGACAAAAAAAGTATAATATATCATTGGTTAAATAAAAGAGTAAAAAAAAATTTAGTTAGGTTATAAGGTATATCTCCCGCCTTCTTGGCATGCCTTCGTGATCAGCACGCTCGACACGTAACCGATCGGTCCGTGGTTCGATTCCCGGCGAAGCCGTTGCTCATTTTTCATGACTGCTGATTCGAAATTAACCTAATGACTCTACAGTGGCGCCCGAAATAAAAAGGTGGTGGACGATGATTCTTCACCACCGGGATTTGGTGATTGGGTCCACAAAACCCAAGTCGTCCATTAAAAAAAGGGAGAGTATATAAGGTATTTCTCCCACCTTCTTCGCATGCCTTCGTGGTGTAGTGGTCAGCACACTCGACGCGTAATCGAAAGGTCCATGGTTCGATTCCCGGCGAAGGCGTTGCTCATTTTTCATATCTCCTGCTTCCAAAAAAATACCTAATGCCTCTATACTGGCACTCGAACTAAAAAGGTGGTGAATGATGATTCTCCACCACCGGGATTTGGCGATTGGGTCCCCAAAACCCCAGTCGCCCTTTAGACAAGGGGGAGTATATAAGGTATTTCTCTCGCCTTCTTCGCATGCTTTCGTGGTCTAGTGGTTCGACGCGTAACCGAGAGGTTCGTGGTTCGATTCCCGGCAAAGGCGTTGCTAATTTTTTATGTCTCCTGCTTCGAAATAATCTAATATCTCTACAAGGTTTATAAGTAGCTGTTCGAAAATTACAAACCTGGCTGTGTAGTTTCTCCAATTATAATACCCATAGAATCCAGAAGTGGACAAGGGCGAAATAAAGTTTCTCCAGCTGCTGCAGGGGGCCAACATAAGAAAGAATCCCAAGCTGGCTCACAGAATGGCTCTGCAATGAAAATAATTTAAATGCATAATTGTTATGAACTTCAAAACCGAAAGTTCTTAAAGGAACAGATATAAAGTTATAAAATCAAATTAAATCAATTAAATTATAAATCAAATTAAAACATATATCAAAGTCCTTTTAAAGAAAATAATACACTTCCAAAATATCGTTGAACAAGAGAATTATTGCTGATTCCATAGAAAGATCCTGAATTATCAAGGGGAACTTTAAGCTGTCCGTACAACCATCGACAATTCATGAGGAGTGTCTTTCGTCATTCAGCACTTCTGAACAAAATCCCATCTCCAATTTTAAATTGCCTACCAATTTAATGAAATCTAAATTTAAATTTTGAAGCTGTATTTAAATCTTAAAGAAGTTCAGAAATGTGAAATAATTCTCCGACAGGCGGATACATAATTAATTATGATTAATTTAAAAATAAATATAGTATTCATGTAGATAAATACTTCAACTAAAAAATAAGAACAAATGAAAATATATGAAGAAAGGAAAAAAAATAGGTGCAAATAAAATCAAAGACATAAACAAATAGAAGCCAAAAAAAACATAGAATGTTTACATCTCATTAGGCCAAAATTAATTATAAATGTTACTGACATTTTATCCGAACAAACGAGACTGAAAAAATAGCGCTATTCAAAGCAACAAACTTTAGACGTCAAATGTTGGTATGAGTACATTTGGCGAATCTATAATACTGTTATGTTATAACTGCCTTTACATTGACGTAAAATTGAAACAAGAAGGGGTTGCCATTGGCACGAATTTTCTTCCAGGGTATAAACTCAGCAAAAAAATGGCAGATAATAGTAGAAACTGTATGGTAAGAACTGTAAAAATTAGAAAATAATAGCAAACACTGTGTGTTAATAACTGTGGAAATTAAGGAATGCAGAGATAAAGTGACGTTGATAATTTTCATTTTATATATTCTCTACTAAATTAAACGTTTTCTTTTGCAGCAATTGCGCAGAATTTTACTTTTTAGGTCTTTTTTAAATAAATTTTAAAATTCATTAATTTTAAAGTTTTTCCTCTTGTATTTGTTTACAGATGATATATATATTGCAAATGATATAAAGAAATTACAAACATTTTTTGAAATTTATTAAAGAAAACTAAGAATTACAATTTGAAGTCTACATAAATTCAAATTTACAATTGTCGTAATTTTACAATATCATAATTTGTAAGTAAGATTTAAAAGCAATAGAAAAATTAAAATTAAAAAGTTTTTGAAAAATTTTTTAAATACTTGAAATAGTAAAAAGAAAATCACAAGTTGGAAAAAATTGCTTTACAAGAAATTTTATGTAGAATATTTACAAGCGTACGTAGAAAGATGAAAGAACCTATTGGGTCGTACTCGTAGAGAGGACAGCGATAGCATTGCTTTGTATAACGACAAAACTGCAATCTACTCTAGTCATCACGAAGATTAAATATCCATTTTTATTTCTGAAAGGGAACAAGTCTTAAGAAACAATTTTTTCTTGATTGGTAGAATACAGGGATGCTAAACGCCCCAGTTTTATACACGCAGTTACATTTAGGAAAGCCATCAGTTCCCTTTTTATAATGACAGCCGAGATCACTTTGAAGGCGATAGCTGTAATAAACTGGCAATTGTTTATTTCGTAGATCTAATTTAGACAGATTTACTATGTAGATGGAATGATGGATTTGCAGACAGACGTGGCTGAATTCAGCATAATACCGGATAAAGCAATTCTGGAGGCACAATATTCACTTCACACATGATTATGGGTGCAACAGGTACCCCACAATTATGTGTACTCAGTTACATTTTAAACAATGGCGAATCGGCTAAGTGAAAACACGTCATTTAGAAAGCAAGTCTAAGCGGCAAAAGACGATCCGTGGTTAGTTGGGGTAGTATTTATCAGCTTGGCTTCATTGTTTTAATGAATGAGGACTGAGCAAGAGCTTTCGCAATACGAAATACTGCAGGCGTCAATGCAGATGCAAAGCAGGATTGTGTTTAGATTGAAATTAGAAATTTAAAGGTCTATACGTGAATTAAGTTAGTAATTTTGTTAGTGATTGTCTTTTGTATTTTATTTTTGACATATATATACAATTCAAAATAAATTAAAATAAATAATGAGTTTCAAATTCATCCCTTACTCAGTTCAAAATAAACCGTATACAAAAATTAAAAATCCAGAAGCCCAGTGACAAACTTCAAGAAAAATTACAAAACATGCCAAAACCAAAAATGAAAAAACGAAATTTACATCTTTCGTTGCTTCGTTCATCAAGGGGTTGGTGCAATAAAAGAACTAAATGAATCAGTCTGTTTATGAACAGATGAAGACATAAATTAAAGTTTAGAACTTTAAATAATCTCAGAAAACAATCAAAACAATCTGCGTCTTTATCCGTCCATTCCGAGCTGACCGAAGTAAGTCGAAAAACGTTTTAACTTATACCATCAAAAACATAAGCAAATTTTTAAAAAAGGCATAAAAACATTATTTTGAGAAGACCGAGTCTAAAAAAAAAGAACAAAAAGTACAAATATAAGCAATCCAGTGTATAAAAAAGGAAAAACATATGTAAATTTTGAAGCTATACAGGCTGGGTTAAATTTTTTTTAAATTACAGCAGAAATTCATAAACAAGCAAAAACACTTAAAAATCTAATAATTATAATTTTCAGTTTAAGTGGACAGAGTATTATTTCAAGTGAGAAATCAAGGAACCAACTACATGAAGACGCCAACAAGGCCTTCGGTCACTAGAAAACTGGTGCAAAGAAATACAAACTCCAGCTCCTGAGTCAGTTGATATATAGTTCTTACAAGAGTGAAAATAATGTTTGCTATGCCACATTGGCCTACCTTAATATCTGTGATACCATGAAGAAAGAGCTTCTGAAGATCCGAAGAAAATCGGTACGCCGATCTACATAAAACTCAAAGAGAAGGCCATCAATACTGGAGTGCTAAGCTTATCGCAAAATATAATTCTCTCACCAAATTACTATGTCAACTCAGACAATGAGACCAAAGTCAAAATCCAGAGCATCCAGATGCCGTTCCAGAGATCTACACCATAAATGCAGAAGCGTCTTATCTAACAAATATCTAAATAGATGGCTCGAAAATGGACAGACACAATGTGTTATTCAAAATAATCGGACAGTATATAAGTGGAGTGCTCAATTAGGTATTGTCGTAAGAGTTGATGACTGTTAGGCGATCAGCTAAATGGGACTAACACATCGGACACAACCACAATCAACTGGGATAATTTCTGTAGTAGCTTGGGAATAACAGTTACTAAAAGCACGTTGTGTTAGCGGGAGTGAGTCCAAGACCTGATTGATAAACTTTAAAATATCTTTATATATGTGGGGGAAAGTTGAAGATGTTTTCTTTTAGTAAATTACACTTCCATACCTTTTCCACGCCACAGAAACATTTGATAATATAAAGAAAAAGCTATACAGATTGAAGTAGATAACAGTGCTTTAGCGCCTTCTCGCGCTTGTTGGATACAATACAAACACAGTTCTTCCTCAGTTTTGTTAGTTTTAAATAGCCGCTCAGCGCCTACTCGCGCTTGCTACCATTGTCACCAACTTCACGCGGTTCTCTGACATCTTCGTCTCCACCGCGCTCTCGCTGCAGGCGCCCAAGGGCTTGCCTCTGGTGGCTATAGAACTCAGGGATCCCACATATATAGGAAGAAAGCAATAACAGAAAAAAAAATTGCTTCTGAACACTGGACAGAAAGTAGTGGACGGGACCCATGGACTTCTTCCAACTTCATCAATGGTTTTACAGATACAATGCCCCCTTTATTACTGCACAGTTCCATCCCAGTCTTAATGGAGAACATCCTAGGGAACGTCTTGATTTCGCTCTCACTTCTTCCCCTGACATTAAACCTCTCGAGAACACTTTAGCTTAAATAGAAGCGAGACTTTCGTCTCGCTTCTATTTTAAGCGCTGCTGCGACGCGCAAGCATTGCACATCGTATACTTTAGCTCGAAGTTCTAAAAATTTTTTTAAAAATTCGCATAATTTTCTTCTTTCTCAGTGTATTTGGAGAACAATCTCCCTTGAATTTTAAAATGGTTATTTCACTGTTATCTAATGCAGTGGTTTTTGTTCTCTTACCAACAAAGGCAAACCCTCAAAAACTACCTGCGAACTTTTCCCATACAGTTGTTAAGCTTCAACCAGCCCAGCACAAGAACCGACCCATCACAACGAGGCAAATACGAATTGGCATTCTATCTACAATTTTACGGAGTCAGCTACAAGTTCACTTTCTGTATTTATGGATTATTAGAAGCCCAAGAAGTAGCAGAGAGAACAATAAAAACGAGCGAGATTAAGTTACAGGGAAGTAGAAATGAAAATATCTTATTAGATAGTGTAATGTTAATATTATTATGTATTCTTATTGAAATATAGGTTTCTTTTAAAGAAACAATATTGTGATAATTACCTGTATTTTATACATGATTATTTTAATTTGATATATTTTTATTCTTACTTGTCTTTCGGAAATTAAATTTTTCGCATTATTTCCCCTCTTGATTTTCTATTGATAGAATTAGTAAAAGATAAGCGGGAAATAAGGTACTTACAACACTCAAACCTTCTCCGGATCCCAACCCGCACCCGGAGAATTTGCTATAGCCAGCGTCAATAACCTCTATACCGATCCGGGCGGCTGCTACTGACAACGGTAGAATACTTCTTTTTAGCTGGCATGGAAATTAAATACATACATTTTTTTTCAAACTTTTCTCATGTGTACGATAGTTTAAGACATCTTGCAGTTCATTTAAATTTATATTTGGTTAAGATATCCCGTTTCACTATCACTTAATTCATGAGGCGGCCGCGTTTCTTTTTACTTCCTTATACGAAGTAAAGAAAGTATCTTCATCGCGAACATTTTCGGTAATATATCCATTTTAACGGCTATCGAATGCAATTTAACAATGTTTTTGCGTGACATCTCTGTATCTAAGGACAGAATAAAAGACTATTTTTACCAAAACATGTCGCAAAAAAGATTTAAAATGGATTCAGAAGAGATTTTTTTCGCGACGTCTGCGAATATTAAGTTATGCAAGATATATACATACATACATACGAAGGTACAATGTATGTATGTATATATCTTGCTTAACTCAAAAACGAATAGCCTCAGAACGTTGAAATTTTGTATATAGGACTGCTATAAGATGCAGTTGTGTACCTTCCCGTTTTGGTTGCAATCGGGCGCAGCAAAAGTATATGTATATACCCAGTGTGTTATTCGGTTCGGTGAGCTGAGTTTTTTTAAAATTTTTTGGCTTTAAAACTGATTGAAGTACGTAGTTCCTATCTTCAGGTTAAGGTTTTTACGCGTTTACTTAACCCGCATGCAATAGTCGTAGAATTATCTACAATTTAAAAGTTGTTTAAGTGCGCTTAAGTCTAATTTTCTTACCGTAGCAGCCATATTTGTTTACATTTGAAACTTAGCAGAACAATGAATTCAGTTTTCTGCACGTTCATTGTCTTTTTGCCAAGTGGGACCAGAAGTAAACTTGCACTTTCGTGCATAAAAAAATCTGCCTTCTTGTCCACTCGCCTTGCTTGTTTTGGAAAACTTTAATTGTAAAAATTGTTTTTTAGCTGCTTTTAATTGTAACTGGTGTTTTGTACTTTTCTATATTTTGCAATTTTTTATAAAGATATTTTGAGGATTTATATATTTTTGCCTTGTCGTGAAGTGAGAACTGAAATAATTGAATGAGAAATGCATCTCTATTGGAATTCGAGGAAAGTTTAAATGAAATGGAGGAAAATGCGTGTAATTTAATATTCCGTACAAGGAGGTCATGTGGTGTACACATCAGATTTTTAGTAATTAATTTAAAAAACGTGATATAACACAAATCTGAAATTTAATTGCAACGAGTTTTAATGCTGGGACATATTTATTTAGCTTTTAAAGCTTTTTCCTTCTGGGAAATTATAATATTTAGAAAAGAATATATAATTTCCTTAAAGGAAATAATTAAAAAAGTATCGATTCAATTATTTTTTAACAATGTTAAAATGGAAGAAGAAATTACTTTAGCCAAAAACTGAAAAAGGAAACAAATATCTCTAGAGGCAAACCTTAAGGAACAAAAAACAGTATAAACAATTAAAAGAAATTGAGGAAAAAAATTCTTGTTTAAAATTAATGAGATCCAACTATTCTAAGCTCGATAAACAAATGAATAATTCCCATTAAATTAACTTAAATTTTTAGAAGTAAATTCTTTACAATAATTTGTATTACTTGCCTTTTTGATAACTGAAGATTCAAATTTACACGACCTTAAAAAATTATTCATTAACACTCTATGTTAGACAAAGATCTATTTATATTAACACAGAATTTCCTCTCGATTTTCACCTCCACATCTGTTTAATTCTGAGAACGTTTAAAACTATGAACGTAATTTTTCTGTTCGTAATTGCTTTAAGAGAACGATATTTCCGAAATTTTCAAATGCATCCGTCCATGTAGTGATTGTTTTCATTTTATTAACAAAGGCAAACCCTCGTAAACTAGCTGCGAAGGTCACGCCAAACCTTTCCCTTGTTACTCGTTGAACTTTATGCCGGCCTAATACATGAATCCACCAGTCACAGTAGAAGGAACACGAACTAACATTCAGTTTACGATTCATTCTCTCTAGTTATTTATTTATGGATGATTTGAGGGCTAAACTGTAGCAGAGATAACAGTTAGGACAAGCGAGATTCATGTTGCAGGTAAACAGAAAGGGAGCTAGCTCATTAGATATTATAATGTTAACATTACATATTTTCTTATAAAAATAATAATTTATTTTAAATAAGTTATTTTATAGTTACAGGTAGTTTATCCATCAATACTTTTCATTTTTATGCTCTAACTGTAGCCGCTCCTTCGGAAGTTAAATTATGTGCATAAGTTTGCTCTCTCGTTTTTCGGACGATAAAATTAGTGAAAAAAGGGGAAAAATACGAAAAAAATAAAATAATTTATTTATCATTTTTTATTTACCATTCTTAAATCTTTTTAAATCGATAAAAGTTATATTTTTGATGATTTTTCGAAAAACTTATTTTATTGCATTCTTTATTTTTTAAAAGAAATTTCATTAATTGCTAATGAATCACTCTTAATTTTTAACTACATTTTATACACGCACAGATATGTTTGAAATAAAAAAAATTAAATATGTGAAATTGCATTTGAAATTTGTTTCATACACTTACTATATCGATTACCTAACAATATTTAACGAGTTTTGTCAAAAGGTAATGTGACTATTGATTAACATAACCAGCCAAAATTTTATAAAATTACGAAAGCAAACTAAATGTCATCTCCATAAAAATTCTGAAGATGTAACTAAAGTGAAATCAAGAGGCGGAGATAAAAAGAAATTATGTTACAAGCTAAAAATTTTAAATTCATGTACATCGTCTCAAAGAATTTACTATAAATATTCAAAAAGTTAGCAAACATCTGAAAGTTTTAAATATATAAAATTATAAGATTTTAAAAAATTTAATCTAATGTTTGTACGGTAATTGTTTAAGATAATCTGAAACTTAATAGCCACGATTAACCTACTAGTTTAAGAATTATCCGCTTCATGAGTCCTAAATATAGATTATAAAATCATGCATTTGAAACGAGCTGCTAGTACGATGATTTCGCATTAAACCATTGCCAAGAAAAGACTCATGCCTTTATTTAACAAAGAGAAAACTTAATTATTGAAGGCCATCGGGTTTCGTCCTCATCTCGGGTTCGGAGATTGCGCTAACCCACTCGAATGGCTTAAACCATGACCGTCCGGAAGAGCATGGGCTGCCCTTTGTGGCCATAGAAATCGGATCCGTGTTAATGTGCCCCCTAGAGCCGCTACTGTCATAGCTAGTGCAATCAACCCCAAGGGATGTGTACAAGATAAGTCTGAAATATGGCCACACGTTTCATCACATCCTGTGATGACACTTTTATGACTAGTAACTCTCCTAGCCATATAATATAGATATATAAAACCACTTTCCCTATCTTTTGACAGTGGCATATCCAGATGGGGACAAGAAGGGACATCCATCCCCGGCCATAGCATCCAGGGACGCCAAATTAATGCTACGAAATTTCATAATGAAATGTTTGCCATTCTTCGCCAACAGGAGGAAGCGCGAAATCTTCAGTTGCCCCGGACGCTGAAAACCTCAGCTACGGCTCTGGTCTTTAAACGGAATACATAATTATTTCAAACAAACGATTTTTGTTTCATTTAACAGCTTGCACACTTAATCGCCACAGTCTTACAGCATCGCTCCCATGACTCTACGAGTCCGTTAAAAAGACTTTATGGGTTTAATTTTATAATCCGCAGCAAAAATCCATTTTTCCATAGTGGACGGCAACAAACCAGAATTAAAATCATGTCTTGCCTACAAGCGGTAAAATCGCTAAACACTGCTAGTCCCGAGCTGGGTTCAATTCCAGGAGAAAGGGCAGGCTGCATGGGCGTTTTCGTAGATTTTCCCTTGCGTAATATATATACAAGCCAGTTTTCCTTAGAAAGTCCTCCTCGAAGGCATTCCTCCCCTTAAGCAGATAACCCTAGTGTGTTTTGACATAATCAATTTAACCCCTCTCCCCAAAAATAATCATGTCTCTCTAGTTTAACAGCCTCACTATCATACCAGTATCCAGTCACTCATGCTGCTATTGTAACTCGTTGCTGCAAACTGCAGATGCAACATAGTCCTGCGTAATATTGGTTACTGGTATAAATTGGGCAAATTTTTAGCTGAAATGAAATTTTAAGTTTAGTCTGCCATTTAATATTTCATTCAACATCATGCAATAATTCAATATATTTATTTGAAGTGTACAATCGTATTTCTTACTGATTAAAAGCGCTCACTTTTATATAATTTCTTATTTTTTTACGTAAATAGTTGATCCTGTATTTATGTTTTAAAATAAATGGCTTTATATTGCGACATTAATTCATGTCTTCTTCGTATTATAAGTGATGAGGAATGAATCTTCATTAAATCAAGATTCATAGCTACGTATTTATTTTATTTATATTCTTAGAAGCAAATATCAACGAAATTAAATTTTTTGAAACATGTTTTGGCTGTTCTTGTCAGCTGCTGTGTATAATTGGAAGGAATTTTCTCCAGATATACCTGTTGTTCCAAAATTAGAATTCTTTCTTTTTTTTTCTGGTGAAAAGTCTTTTACGTTTGAGTAGGTGAACACGTATTCGAAAGGCAAGCATCTCTAATGATTTCCTGATCGAGTTTCTCAGCCCATTGGGGAGAATCCGGTTCACTGATTGGAAGATAATTGATAGAAATTCCTGTTTGGCTACGGGCGGCAATGTCTTCTCTGATTGAGTTGACAGTGTATGGAAATTTAGAGCATTCTCTTTCGCTGATAGTGATCATTATCTGAGGTGTCGGTTAATGAGCCCTTGATTTGTTACTTCAGCTGTTGAATTGCTTTATTGCTTTCTCCTGCACGCAAGGAACTTGGCGAATTTATCCTTTTCGTGATACTGGAAATTTTCACGACGACTTTATTTGAAAAAAAATGACATGAAAGTCATCAGCTGTACAAAACGCCTCTTTACTCATCTTTGAATTTTACGAAGCATTTAGGTAAATAATTTTTCGATTTACGAAAGGTAGCTGAAAAACGTTTTCCCCTTTTACGAGAAAAGATAGAAATTGAAAATTTTTGTGTGCTTGCTTTGTACGTTGCTGGAAAGAACTTTCAAGTAACAGTGTGTATAAGCACCAAAGTATGTATTTAGAACTTGGACGTAGAAACCTGACTGAATCAAAGCAGTATAAAATGTTTCTAAGCGAAATTTTCGTGTCTCTCCTTCAGCCTAGTCTCCTACATTCTGTGAGCATCCCAGGAGTTATAATGGTTAGGGAAGCCTACTGCGGTACAGAAGGGCCCGGGTTCGAATCCCGGAGAAGGTATGGATGTTTGTAACTGCATAGTGACCGCACGGTATGGGGGCACTCTAAATATGCGACAAGCCGAAAGTCGTTTCGAGAGGTTAGTGGCAGGGAAAGAGGGGTGAGAGATCCTCGCACTCGTCCCTCACAGGGTGCTCTCCATCAAAATTGGGGGCGGAATTTAGCGAAGTCGTACTGTCAAACCCATGCCAACGACAGGCGCAATCTTGCACTCCTTCCACTTGATTATCGTGAGCTTGCTCTGATATTGCTGTCAAACAAGTGAGATAAGTCACAACAACAACACATTCTGTGACAACTCAAACTTCAAAAATTTATTCAAACACATCACAGTTACGCCGTCATTGAACCTTCTACTAACGTGCTATTCCTAATTTAAATTATAATTTATATTTACGTAGTTTTTATTTTCATATATATGTATATACACGCAGACACACACACATCTTTACCCAGCTTAGAAGTGTTTTAAATGACGAAAATCCTCCTGTTTTGGCAGTGCCAATTAAAAAAAAAGATAATAATAAACAAATATAAAAATTGACAAATAACAAAATCTAACTTTTAATGTGGTCTCCCGGTTCCTATACTTATATTCGAGAAAGTGTTTGTTACGAAAAAATAAAATTATAAGAAGTTTGATTTCCATACGACAAACATTTTCCGTACTACAAGTTATAAACGACTGAGATATTCAGTTTAAAAAGTTGTAGTTTCCTATGTGAGTTTCAACTTGGCTTGAGGGATCGATAATTCAAGTTATAATAATTCGAGGAAATAAACCTTAAATGAAATGCAGCAAAAATGTGCTTATTTTAACAAGTCCTACACTGAAGTCAATGTGGTGTTCACATGTTTAATGTACTGTCAAATTTTTTTTATTTCTGGGTGGGATCATGGGAAAGCTGAAATATCTGTCTCATATAAATTGAAAGATCATATGAAGTAATCGGTAAGTCCAATTATCTGACGCATAATAATTAAAGAGTTACTAAATATTGCTGTCTTAATATTCTAGTAATAAATGAAAGGTACGCAAGACCAACAGCTATAAAGAAATCAAAAATGGACAACTCACTTTCTACTCCAGCAGATGGAATCAAAATCTTCTACCACAGTTTCTCCTAAATTTGCATCTTAAATTTGTGTAAGTTGGTGCAAAACTTTTCAAAACTGATTGCTTTATTCAAATCAGTTGACCCTACAGATTTTGTATTTTTTAAAACTTAAATCCTGGAAATTTCAGTTATACGCTTGCCAGAGGTTTTTAAACGACTGAAAAATCGAGTGGACCGTTTTTTATTTTCTTGTGAGCAGAAAATCTGTTCCTATGTAATAATATTTTCAGTACTGAGAACCCCCAGAAATTACGTTTTTCTTCCTCACGGCTCCAAGCGAATGGTTTCCGTGATACTCACTAATCGCTGTCTATCCTTACGTATGTAATGTTTACCTTCAGAATCACGATGGATCCTAAAGGAAAGTGCTTTGTGTATTTCCGTACGCATAATCACCGTAAAATGCCTCTGTCACTGAAATGCCGAAGCATGTCTAAATGTTTCTTCATTGTATGTACAGTATTAACATTTCGAGCATATTGGACGGCTCATCGCAAATTTAACACAAAATTCTATATCATCTCTGTCGCATAGTCATAGACACATACTCTTCACTCCCCATGGCAAAAAGTACTTAGTATTGATAGCCGCTGTGATCAAATACAAAAGGCTATAGCTTTGCAAACGTAAGTTTCAACACATCGATCTACCACTCATCGAAATTAAAGCATATTGACGAAACTGCTGAATGACTCAAAAGTTATTAAAACAAATTATACAAAAGCATTCTTTTACATAATTTACCATGTTTACCAGTTGATTTATCTCAACATATTTAATTTCAAATCAAATATCTGGAAATCTTTTAATGATGGGAAAATGAAATTCCTTGTTTTGCAATAGATCTTTCTTTGATATGATGTATAATTCCTCTGACAGAAATGCAGATTTACAATATTATTTCGCAGGATGTTTCAAACTGTTGATCAAGTCTTGTGGAACTGCATGCTGTTCTGAAAATGTGCTTTTCAGATTCTCAATGATCCAAGGAAGCATTTGGCGACCTATAGTTCTCTGACTAAAACATTTTTTACATATTCAACCAAGTTCAAGTCTGATGAATAAGTTGATCATTTATTCGAGGGATATCTACTGTTTCAAAGTACTCTTGAACTAAGACGTGCTCCACGTAGATGAGTATTGTCATACATCAGCAAACCATTTGGGCCAAAAGCCCCACTGAATATCCTTGCACTGGGATTACAAAACTTTTCCCATATATATGTGACCAGTCAGAGAATCTTCATCAAAGATATAAAGCTCAGTGGGGTCATTTTTGATGACTTCTCCCATGCAATGAAACCGCCTCCTTGAATACTGAGTCTTTCATGAACAAAGGAAAGCAAGTCGCGTGTTTCCCTCTATCCCCAGATCAGAACGCGTCTATAATGATCTGAACTTTTCGGTGAACAATATACGGTCTCGTACCTTTTGACGCCATTAAACATGACGCTGACACCCTGTCTGTCTCTGGAAGATAAAGTAAATGGGAAACAAACCATTAATTTTTCCTCCAAAACTTCCAAACTCATGAAGCCTTTTCTCACCAGTAGAACGGCTGATTCAAGTTTCTGTGACAATATAAATGCAAAACATCCAACTCCTTATGCCCACTTAAGGGTTTCTTCGAGCCGGCAATGAAAGGAAACAGTCTTCGGATGTAGTAATGGTTCTTAACCAGGCTGTCCACTGCTTCATTGCTTAAAACTCAGTTTCAAAATCTTAATACGGCACCTTTAGGATCTTTTGGGTGACCACTATGTGAGTTTCTTTCCTTTTCTCAAACCTATTAACAAACAGTCACTTTTACTCTTTTCTTTAATGATGACTTTGAGTCAAAACTAATATCACAAACTCAGACAGTCATTAGCTTTCACAATACTACAGAACCAAATTCCAACATGTGTTCATTAAAAAATACGTACGTGATCGATTAATGAGACCTTGATTGTCGCCCGTTCAGCATAATGCCTCCCCAGACAAGAACTCCACGACCACCTTAACGGTCTCTTTCCGTGATGTTACTGTGATAAAACCGTGTCCCGACCTCTCTCCAAATCACCTGGAGTTGAAAATCACTTGTGGCATTAAAACGACTCTTATCCGTAAAGAGGACACGACTACATTGATGAGATGTCCAGTTTTCGTGCTCCTTGGACCACTCTAAACGGTGGCGCCAATGGCCAACTTTCAAAGGAATGTAGCGTTTAGGACGGCAGGCGAATAGGCCACCTTTGTGAAGGCGTCTGGACACAGTAAACTGCGACACTTGGCGCCCCGTTGCTGTACACAGTTGCTGAGCCATGGCGCTTGCTAACTGGTTTCGGCCTCTTTTCGCCTGCAGGACGATATATCGGTCATCCACTGCAGTTGTTGTCTTGGGGTGGACACCACCAACCTTTCTAACAGCTGTACCTATGATTTGGAAGGCTTTTCCAAGCACGCGGAAAGACACTTTTGTTGATTGCGAACTTTTCAGCTACACTTGTCACACTTCTCCTCTCTTACAGCTTTCTGATTATTCTTCCACATGTGAAGTCATCCAGGGGATTTCTTCTAGCCATATTTCATGAAAGAACTCATTTGCACTTGCGGGAAATATATTTAATTGCGCCTCCATCCTTCCTTTTATTGTAGTCCTAAGCTGAGCTCTCCGACTGCACGTGTTTTGCGTGTTCTCACGCCGCTTGTGACGTTTTGTTCCTGACACTTGCATATGCATGACCTTTCTACTGAATTGCGTGTTCATTGTACTGATCTCAAGAACCTCTTTTCTGCAATTTCAGGCCTATCTGATTAAAATTTACATTGTTGCTTAAGTTTCGCACACCAGTGTATCAAAGACTCCTGTTCGTAAGCGTCTGGAAGAAAACGTATACGAGTTCAGGTTGGAAAAGGTTTTCTTGCATCTTAACTAAATTGAGAACAAACTGCATAACTGATAAGCTAGTTATTCTGAAGTATGAGCTATATATTTATTGGAATGCTACCCAGAATATGAAAGTAGGATCGTTTTGTCAAATTTCTTGCGTGATAATGCAAATAATAAGACGGATATATCAAGGTCATATCCATGCATTAAATGAAAAGTATTCAGATTTCCTAATATCACAATAATTTATTAACTTTCGTATAGGAATTACGTTTGTTTGTTACATAAGCACATTATAATTTATTTCATCCAGTATTTCATTTTGATCGTAGTGACAGTTGCTGTAACTTTGGTTTCTTTGATTTTCTATGTAATGTTGAAAACCTAAACAACAGAATTGTATAGGGTGTTTCTGAGAGCACAAAAACAAGAGAATAAAACCGTGCTGGATGAATTAGATATCAGTTTGCTCATTTTTCACACCAAGCATAGATGTTTCATTCGAAAATTTAGTGAGACGATGTCACGTAAAACAATTGTATATTTTCCTTACAGAGGTTTTGAATGACTTTTATATCTCTCTTATTTTGTACTTATTTTCAGAGTCAAGAACGCAGTTCCAAGCAGGTGTTCAGGTATTTTAAGCTGAGACAGACTAATGTTATTTTATTTTACAGAACTTTCTCATTAATTTGTGTTAGGAGAGAGCCGTATGTATGAAAAGACGGAGGTACCGAATGAGATCGCCGTAATTCCCAATGTGCTTGAGCCTTAAATAATTATAAATAATCGCCACATTATACCACGAGGAAACATTTATCACTTCAAGTACATTTAATCCAAATTACAATTTCATACCACGTATCTCTCGTGCAGCATCTTCGTCTAATTAAGCATTATTCTTAGATACTACGAGAGTTTCGATGCGCTTCGTGTAAGGACATGTGAGTTAAACAAAAGCATCTCAATGGTTTCACTCTATCCATTATTATTATGTATATATATGTGTGTGTGTTTATGTTTTGCTTCCTTTTTGTTCTATAACTGCAGCTTTATCTTAATGATGCGCATCTAAATTGCTTCATGGACATTTGTTTTAAGTCCACTTCTAAAGCGAATATTGCAAAGCCCCGTTCTCAGACAAATTGTAAATACTAGTCTATGCTTTGTAAGAGACTAATTTGTGATAGCAAAGTCATAAAGATTTTGCTGTCAAAAATCTTTTATAAATGCTTTTCATCATTTTTAAATTCGTTTTCGTATTTTGCAGAAAGGGTTTCTCAAATGCAGTATGCAGTAGCGATGCATAATTTCGATTAATTTCAATTTCAGTTTTTAAAACACTGCAATGCAAAGTAAAAAAAAAAGTATTTTTGCTGGATTTTATAAACCTTTTGCTTCTGAAGCTCCAGGACAGGTAGTAGATAGAGAAGAACGGAAATAATACTTATGAATCTGATGAGATTGAGTTGAATAAGATAAATCAAGCTTTTTATCTCATTTTTGAAGACTGTCCGTTATAACAAAGATCAAACTATTTTATGCGTAAAAAGTTGTAGAGTTATTAGGTTATTTCGAAGCAGGAGCCATAAAAAATGAGCAATGTCCTCGCTGAGACTCGATTTCTTGAATACGCGTTGAGCGTGCTCACCATTACACCACGAAGCCATGCGAAGAAGCGGGAGAAATACCTTATATACTCCCCCTTTTAAAGGGCGACCAGGGATTAGGGGACCCAATCCTGGGAAGAATCAGCATTCACCAACTTTATTAATTCGAACGCCACTGTAGAGATATTAGGTATTTTTTTTTCAAAGCAGGAGAGATGAAAAAGGAGCAATACCCTCGCCGAGACTCGAACCACGGACCTCTCGAATACGTGCCCACCGTGCTGACCACTACAACACGATGGCATACTAAGAAGGTGAGAGAAATACCTTATAAAGTAAATAGTTAGAACTGAAAATTGATGTTCTAGCCTCCTCCAATGGAATATAATGATCGAAAAGAAATTAAAAGTTCAGGAAATACAAAAAAAAATCAGATAATAAATTTCAAAGTTAATGATAACTTTTTAAGAGTTTTTTAGTTAGAGAATATATATGATTATAGTGAAAATCAGAACAAATGTAATTTAAATGACTTTAATCCCATAAATTAGTACCAATCATAAAGTTCAAAAAGTTTTCTTTTGATTGAGATGAAACTTTTCTTTGAAACTGTGCATTACATTCTAAGGTGTATTTTAATTTTATAACAGCTATTTTTAATTTTGAAATCCTTTCCTTTCAATTCTTGTTTCCCACTTACAACTCCGTACCAGAATACCATAAACTAGCTTCGGCGAAGCCAGTTTAGTTTAGTATTTGATTGCTTTCTTATTTTCCTTCTCTTGATCTGAAGCCGTAGTGGAGGCTTCCCTAGAAGGGACCGATTGTATTATTTCTTTGAGTGAATGAAAGGATATTTTAACTCTTCTCTAGACTTTGTCGCTACGCATGAACTCAACTATAATTCGCTATGAAGTTCAATAGGTTCCTCTACATTCAACATAGACGAAATAGTGAGGAACATTATAATATATAAAAAAGTTAGAAACAACAAAAAAGTAAATCAATGAAATAATAGTAAATAAACCCAAGAATTAACCATGGTTCATCCACCTTCGTCTAATAGTGGTATCGCTCCTATCCAAACTTCGAGAGATTCGCAGGTTAGATCAATCGGCTTCTTTGAGCCCAACAACAAGTTCTCTCTCAAATGTTGGCATCTGCGCATATTGTTTGCGCACCTATATGCGAACATAGTTACTGTCTACCTGAGTACGAGGAATGAAAAGAATTTATGATCCTGCTAGTTGTGCAGTTAAGATGCGCTGCAGCGTCACCTGTTCATTTATTGGCCGCCAAACTTTAAAATTTTGTACTTTCCATCGAAACCTATATGCATATCAGTTTGTATTCAATTTACAGTACACCTTCTTGGTGCGTCGAACTTGGCCGAACCTTCTTGGTGCGAACCTTACTTTATTCGTAAAACACTTAATGTAAAATTTTAAAGTCCAAAGCAGTATTTAACATTTTTCGACTGACGAACGCAATATTGACAACAAATAGAGGGGAAATAAATGATCGTATACAAGCTTGAATCACGTTCTTTAAACCGAGATTAATGACCTGCAAAAGCGATGAATGTGTAGTTGAAATGATTTGAAAAGTTCGTAGCCTCATTCCTTGAAAGCAGTCATTACATCACTTTGAATATAAAGCTGCAGTAGAAAGAGGATAATTTTTTTTTCATTTCTGAATATTGAATAGATCAAGAGCAATGTTTCGTATGGATACATAATAAGATTAAAACAGTAGTCATAGCAAAGCTTCAGTCTTTGTCGTTAACACATTTTACAAATTCAGAGATGAATTTCCTTCGGTTTACCCGCACTTGACATCCTGTCCGACTAGATGCAATGATGTTGTTATAGGATAACCTATATGCATTTTCCATCGAAACCTATATGCATATAGGAATACTGTTAGTGTAGGTATTGAAATATTTATCCATAATGAAAAGCGAACTTTGCAGTCAGGGCAGATTAAATATTCATTATTATTTCCATAAGCATTTTCCTGTCTTGACAGACTAATCGTACCTTTTCAAGAGCATTTCTATTTTTACTTCGTTGTGCGAAGTAAAGGAATTATTGTAATCGCGAAAAATTCCGGGTATCATATTTCGACGAAAATATCTATTTTGACAGCTATTGAATGCAATTTAATGATGTTTTTGCATGACATCTGCGTGTACGGACAGAATAAAAGACTCTTTTTTCCAAAACAAATTGTAAAATGGATTTAAAATGGATTCAGAAGAGATTTTTTTTGTGACGTCTGTACGTACCTAAGTATGTATGTATCTTGCATAACCCCAAAACAAGTAGCCTTAGAACATTGAAATTCTACATATGAGACTGCTGTAACATGTAGCTGTGCACCTCCCTTTTTCGTTGCAATCGGCCGCATCATACTGTTACCCGGCCCGGTGAGCTCAGATTTTTATTCTTGTATGTTGGTAAGTTGTGCACTTTTTAAAAGTGATTTAATTGTGCTGTCCTTATGTCCGTTAGACATTTTATGCCCTTAGTTAATCTGCATGCAGTAGTTGTAAAATGATCAAAAACTTAAAATTTTAATTTAAGCCTAACGAGTCCGTCATTTGGTTACATTTGAAACTCTTATTAGAATACTGAATTGAGTCAGTTCGTACACCAATTTGAGTATCTTTTTGTCGATTAGGACCAAAAGTAAACTTTAACTTTTGTATATCGAAAAATTTGTTTTCTTGCCCATAGGCCAAATTGCTTGTTTTTACGTAGCAATTTTTCTAATTTTAATTGTAAAATCTAATTTTTAACTCTAAAATCTAATTTTAATTGTAAAAATTGTTTCCTTTAAATGTATTTAGTTTACGTTTTTCTGAATTTTACAATTTTTGATGAAGGATAATCTAATCTCAAACCCTGACTAAAATACATACGAACACATGCGCATTCAGGCGGGAAAAGGCAAAAGAGAGAAGTGACAATAAATATTCACAACATAAAATAACTGGTTAATTCAATTTAAAGAAACCTCACGAATGCATGACCCAGAATTATTCAGTTCGCCAAGAACTGGCAGTTCAGATAGTGATCATTTGACAATTAAAGTACCTTGATTTTGCTGCATTTCCAATATTTCGAACAGAAGGAATGTAAGGAAAACCCATGAGGCCATGCACTCCACGTGTCAACAGGAAATTGCGTTGCCTGTGAATTAGTGGTTACGGAGGTTCGTTAGTTGCCATTCAGCTGGTCGTCTGGTACCTATGCAAATGTCTGATAACCGAAATGGGGTCAAGAGAACAATCACCTGAGTTTGCAAGCTTGCAATGGCCACTAGAATCATCAGATATCAATGTTATTAAACACACTTTGGATGCTATGTAATACACTGCCAAACACAGAAGTGCAGCGTCTCTGGTTACTGCAAAATTAGAGACCGTCTGCTTGTAGAATATTTCTTCACATTCGTGCAGTCTGTTTTTCTATAACCCTACGCTCTCATGGATGACGTACTAAATATCAAGTAGGTGCACCCTGCCATTTCGATGTGTCTTGATTACACTACATTACTGAATTGTTGCAATAATCATGTAACGAAACTTTTTTAAGGTATGCCAGGCTTATATATCTAAGTTTAATGGGTACACTTTAAGTGCCGGCAGTGTTATTAGTTTTATTAGCTAATGCAATATTTCTTTAGATAAATTTGCTCTTGTGTTAAGATTGTGTAAGAATATTATATATATGTAAATGCACTAAACTTTTAACCGCTAAAATAGTAAGTTATAACAATGATAGTTGAAGAACTTGCCAGAGTATCCATTTCGGTAACTTCGCCTGAAACTCAGTCCTTACTAAAAAGAATTCGCTTGGTTTTAACCCAGTTCTAAAAAATGGATGCCTAAGTGCAATATTTTACAGATGACCAACATTTTGGTTCTAGCGTCGAGTTTCTTAGCTTACTGGAAGGAAAGAATAAAATCACGGCAACAATTTACGACTCATAAAGGATTGTTTCTTGACATCAAAATCACTTTATTGACCGAGATGGCAAATTTATTACAGGCAGAGATATTTCTCAATGGATACATTGTTAAAATGTTTACACGATAATGCTACCTTGATTAAGAATATCTTTTCCTCTTTCCTATTGACAAGCATGTGTATACGGTGGTTGCATTTATTAAAGAGTCACTTTTTGTTTTAACTGAATACGGCAAAGACTATCTGCCTAAGTATAATTTTATGAAGGAAGCTCTAAAGAAATGGGCTTTTATTTACTTTAAGAGCAAATAAAACAATCAAATACCCATGCAGTTAATTCGTTAGCCTAATATAAAACCGCGCTCAGAGTTCTTGTCATATGGTGGATTAATGGGACATTGAAAACTGACAAAATGTGCGGATGCCATCAACTGAGAAACGCAATTTTCTATATAATGCCTTAGACACTAAATAAAGAAATATTTCGCAGTACAAAGCATATATTTTTGACGTGTTACGTACGCTACAACTATTTAAGGGATTCCGTTAAGTTGCACAAAATATTTAATAAAAGGCTTTTGTTAGTTAATTTAATTAGGAAACGTTGCTCTGTATTTTCTGAGCTTATTGGAGAATTCGAATATATGTACATTAAACGTAGGAGGACTTAAGGAGTTTAATTTAACGTTTATTCAAACCACTTACAAAATTTCTTGACTCAGTATTGATTACGAAACTCGTTATTGTAAAGATGCTTTACATATTATGAATAGTTTATGACTTTTGGAATTTCTAAAATAACCATACTGAAAGATATATTTTTCCAATTTACATTAAAGGTTTGAACTTAATTTTGTTATAAAATTGGCCCAATAAATATTAAAAAGAAAACCGCCCAAGTCTGACTTAAATTTGAGGCAAATTCCAACTCTTTAGTACTTTCGTATTCGATTAAAAGTAACCCTGCCTTCAACTCTTTATATATTATTCAATTAATGCATAAAAGTTCGTAAATATTTCGTATTTTAAGCTTCACTTTTCAAATATTATATGCAATCTATATCGCTTTATATACTTGCATAGCATAACACATAATCTAATTTCCATCTCAAATTATTAAAAGTGCCTTTTCTAAATTAAGTGCCTCGAATGAAATTTTAAGAGGTTTAATTTCTTTCACTATACGCAAGATCTATAAAATGAAAATCGACAAAACTGAGATGTTTCTGCTCCCTAAAATTTAGCATGCTTAAACTGGAAGTGTCAGTGTGACCTTGAAATGAAATAAGACACAAGACTTTCCTTTCCATAAAAGAATTCCGATAACCACGTTGGCGCGCCTTTTTGGTAAGACCTTGAGTACTGTCGTCCGAGCTGTATTGATTAAATTCAACGCTTTCACCACTTGAAATCAAGAGAGTAGAAATACAGAAACTGCGACATTCATTATGCAAACTTACTTCTATCAATAAACATTTTGAATGTCTGAGTATAAAGCCGTGATGGGGCGGGATGAATGTGGTTTTTGACTCTGGTAAACACTGAGATGGGGTACATAATAAGAATGCAATGAATTAATACTTAACATGAAAAGAACCAAAATATTACTGAGTGAAATTCTGAAGATTCTTATCCCTGCCAAAACAATTTTGTGTTCAGTTGATGATTATGAAACCGTTCTTGGCATTCATTTTTTACTTGCACATTTCTTAATTTACATCGATATGTGTTGATACATTTAAAGAATAGCCTTTCTGTTAAACTGATGAAATAGCAAAGCATTCTGAAAATAAACACATAAGCAATATTTCGAATTATTTATAAATAAAAGTTTATTTAAAGAAATTTGAAGAACTTATCTGTTAAAATAGTGGAAATAGTGCTTATCAATTAGTATTCCTTATTAGTTATAAATTACTATTCCATTAATCAGCATTAAAAGTTTATTATCGATTTTCATTTAAACAGCTAACAAGAGCAGAAGCCTATCAGGCTGAAAAATATTTTTTTTTTCAATTCGAACTTTTAGAACGAAATGCAACTACAAAGAATTAAAAAAAATTGTTGAAGATATTTTAAAAATTAAATAGTTCGAACGATTTTCACGCAACAGCTGCTACAGAAGGAGCGAAATATTTACTGGAAACATTTTATGACAATATCAGTAAAAATAGTGACCCTCCTGTTAAGTATACCAACGTAACGCAATTTTTAGTACCTATTGCTCTTAAAAAATACCAGTTATTTATTTGAAGCGAATGTTAATGAATTCAATTCAAAATAGCAAATCTTTTAAAAATGTATTTCGATAAAAATTTAACATTTTGATTTTTAAAAATTCGACACAAATAAAATATTTTAGAAAGCTTAGGTAATGGGTATTTGAAAATTTAAAAAATTTAGATTTTCTTTGCATTCGAAAGCTGAATGATACTTCCAGTGTGGAAAGAGAAAGGAAAAATTAGTTATCTCTTTAAACTCTTCTGCCTTATTCACATTTATTACTTTTTTACAAAACATGGAGCTTTATCTATTCAAGAAAAAGTTCCTGATGAATTAATACATGCCGGTCACAAGAGCCACTAATGCTATTTTAACTAAAAGTTTTAAAGTTTATAAGAGCAAAGTTTCTCCGGCGGGCCTTAATGAATTTTCTGTTAAGCATGCAAGTCGTTATTAGTTTAAGGCCGAGTTATAAATAAAGCATTGAATTTTATCGCCGCTCTTTATTTGTTTAAGATTTTTTGTTCGATGTCTGCCATTTCTGCCATTTCACTTCAGTATTGTGTTTTATTTTTATGTAATTTTGTGTTACATTCCCAGCATAAAAAATACCGCATATGTTAACCCTTAGAATGTCAAGGCGTTCTCCAACCTGTTTGCTTAAAATACATGGACAAAATGTTTGAAATTATATTTAAGATTCACAGTAATTTCTTTCTGCCTCGTTCAATAATGAACAAAGAAATTTGAAGGTTTCAAATGAAATCGTTTCTAGTTCCAAACAAATAAGCTTTCATTAACCACTTAGTGTACACTAATCGCTTTTAACTTAAAAATAAGAAACCACGAAAGAATCAATTTACGACAAGACTGTCTACAATAAAGATGAAATGACCCAATGCATTTGGAGAAACTGCACCTTAGGTTATTGTGTACTTTAGGAAAGTAGCGTAGAAACAGAGCATGCAGTTTTGGCAGTTCCGACAATTGTTGCCGTTTCAATTAGAGGCCTTCTCGGGCATTTTAATCTTGAAAGTGTTAAAGTAAATATTAGGTTTCTGTTGTTTTCAGTAAGCAAAATGTATTTTGAATAAAACAAGTTGGGCACAAATTAGCAATGGTTACCATTTGTGATTACTGGCTAAATCTACTAAGATGAAATCAAATAAATTAAAAATATGAATCTTAAAGCTTTGTAGCATTCTGTATGCTATTTTGCTCGTGACATAAACTTAGCAAAAAAATCTGCGCGAGAATCTTGACTTTAGTGGGTGCTGATATTTCTCAGAATTTTGCTGATCCAACTGGGACTTAAAAAGTGGAAAAACACAAATAAATGCTGATAAACTTAATTAAGCAAAAGGCGATAAAGTAATCTGCTTCTTTTATATTCGCTATACTTTATATTTGGGACGTAAAAATTATCCGGGTGATTTGCTCCAGATATTTTCATCTGTAAAAATTGTAACGTGTTATAAAAGAGGTTTCAAATTTTCGTCTAATTTTTGTACTCTTCATGCGTGTTTATTCATAAAGTTTATACAAACTGTTAACACGCAATAGTAATAATTCAATGTCTGAAAACACTGAAAAAAATCAATGATTTTAAGTTATTTGTTCCATTTATGGCATTATTCACTGGCACATTAATATTCCCACATGGCGTTATTTCACACCGACGTGAATAAGCAGTGAATCGCCCAACGATAGGCTAAACGGCAGGCAGCCGACGCTGAAGCCAAATTCTTACATACGGTTACGAGCTATTTCTTCAACTCTCTAACAAGTGGCTTATCACTCAAATCTACATTAATTTTGAAATGAAGCACCTCGTGGTGAAATGAAGTAATAAGTAAGATTAGTGAAATTCAAGCATAATCCCATAATACTGTAGAGTCATTAAAGAGTTTGTAGAGTCATTAGGGTTTATTTAAGCAGGAGTCATGAAAAATGAGCAATGCCCTGGCCGGGAGTCGAACCTCGGACTTCTCGAATATGCGCTGAGGGTGCTGACCATTGCACCATGAAGGCGTGCTAAGAAGGCGGGAGAAATAACTTATAATATAATAAATTGTATTTTGGTTACGTAACAATATTTATGTAAAATATTAATTAAATTCCCAGTAATTTATTTTAATTAGAATATTCTCCTAATTTATTTTTCATTCGCCCATGTTGTTCATTACCGATATTTAAAAGCATCATCTTTATTCAACAGCGGCTTAGGTAAACTAAACATTCTTGTCTCAAATATACTTCTGGCTTCCTTTATCAGTTTCCATTTACAGGGACACGTTGAATGATAACACATTAACAATAAAATGGAAGAACCTACCTTTAGTCTACCAAATAAATTGTACCTTTTCTAAAGTAAAATTTCTGTTCTCTATGTCTGACCTGCAAATATCAAGATGTTATTTTTGTATATTCGAAACATACGCTCTAAAGCGCTGTGCTTGCACTATATCTGGCAGCATGCCAGAAATCATATTGAAATATAGAAGATCTAATTTTATATCCTTTACAGTCAGTTTCCGTTGGAAAATTCTCTATCTTTAAAATATTTCATGATTAGTGCATTTTTCCATCATCAAATCATTTTTATTATTATAAATATGTTCTCTCTTGTATTCATACTATATAATTATTAACCCTCAAATATAATTCTTTTCGTAACTCTATCAAAAATATATTCAATTAATATTGCATTCTCGTCAAGTAACTCAATAAGATTCACAATGAAGCTGTGTTGTTAGTTTGATAGCATATAACAAAGCAGTTTCCGTCCGAGTAACTTTCTTAATACAGTTCTTTTCTAGATTTAATTTTAGTTTCCGACCTATAACAAATCCAATTGTCTCTTAAGTCACAAACATCACGTAAAAATAAAACAAATTTTACTAAATTTAATTGAAAGGAAGTAAGATAAAAATGAAATGCACAACGATTTACTCTGAACAGTGGCTTTTAAGAAACAACTAGCTCTCTTTCTTGGAACAAAAGGATTGGGTTCTGCCGTGTAATGAGATATTTAGTAAATTTCTAATTAGCAATTAAATTCTAATAGCTAATGGGCGCTGAATTAAATTTTATTCTTCTAATAACAAGGCTTAGGTACATTTCGAAAATTCGTTTAATTTTAGATGAGCTTAATTAGAAAACTACTAAGTTTCAGAGTGGATATAATTTTATTTAATACACATTTTAACATTACAAAATTAGAAAAATATAGCTACGTCGTACAGGAAGAAGATGTGTATCCTAAAACAATTTAAGATTTTAAACTAATTTCCATATATGCTACGATTTCCGTTAGGAAAATTACAATTCACAATTTTAATTAATATTTAAAAATTGTTAATTAAAAGGAGCTTAAAACATGAATTTGTGTTTATCTCACAGAAAAAAGATCTTGTACCGATAATCAAGGGAAAGTGTAAAAAAGACTTCCGGAACAAACAATCTTCAGATCCAAAAATTAAAGAAACTTCAGTTTTATATGTCGGATATGCATCACATGGCATGTTCGTATTGGATACAAAAAGAAGCAGCAACTGCACTCATTATTTCATAGAATCTCACCTTCTTGGGAAGAATATGCTAAATGCAGACTGTTGATGGATCCAAGCGACTTATCGCTATGTCAAGTAAGAAAACAGAAAAATATAAGAAGGGTGTAAAAGACCCTTTTATTAAGCACTCAAAGTAATTTAACAGAATTCACTTATTGTGCTTAAAAAAACAGCCAGCTTTTATGGCGGAACGCAGAAATAAGGTATTCAAATTAAAAGTGACTTAAATCCTAAGACAGCCAAAAGCTACACAGAAATGAATAACGCTCAAGTTGCCTCAAACATATTCCGATGTGACAAGCACTATTGTCAAGAATAAAGCAAAGCCGAAGACAGACGAATATCTTAGAAAAATCAGAATATCTTTGGAATTCAACTTGTAACGTGGCCTTCAGCCGGCGAAACACCTCTGATTAAACAATCTAAAACGTTCTTTTATAATATATACCATAAGGTATTTTCATCCTCTTTTCTGCACACCTTCGTAGTGTAATTGTACCACACTCGGCGTGTATTCGAGAGGTCCAGGTTCGAGGGCTTTGCTCATTTTCACGTCTCCCGCATTAAAATAACCTAATGTCTCTGAATACTATCTCTTTCTACCTCATTTAAATAAGCGCGAAATAAAAATTTTCATTCATAAGGAAAACAGAAAGGAAGAAGAACGCTAAAGATACTGAACATAAAATAGTTGGATAAGTAAAATAAATGAACACTTTACAATGTGCTGATTTGATGATTTTGTCACTAATTTTATACACTTTTTCTGACTGAGTTTCTGCTGGAAGATGAAATAGCATATAGAAATATGATCATTGCTGTTACTGTACGCTGATTTATGTTAATACTAAGCATTTGGACATTGTAGTGGATGATAAGCTCAAAGGAGTGTAAAGATCGTTAACAGTACAGCTGAGCGTAGACCAAATGAGAAATGTATCTCAAACTATTTCTTAAAAATCTAGACAAGTTATCTCCTGATTTGGGTATTATAACAGTAGAAAATAAAACTAATTTCAGTAAATTAAAGAACGAAAACATAATCATGTTGAAGAAAAAAAAATTTCCATTAAAAATTTTGAGGTATTTTAGAGAACCCTTCAACAACGTTTGTGAGTTTTCAAATATTCTTCACGAGGTTATTTTTATCGAAAACGTATTTCATACAGAAAGATATCACAAGTAAAAATGTGATAATACAATATGGGAATATTTCATTATAGTGCACAGTTACCTCCTACTATAATTCAAAACAAGTAGCAATGTTTTTTGCTGTTTATAATGATGATATAATGATTTTCTGTTTATTATGAATCAGCTCAATATGGAATAATGAGCGTTATAGCTTTAAAGCAATTATAAATCTTCTGCTATTATTGACTGCAAAGGTTTAGGATAAAAAGCGTATCTATGCAATACAGCACAAAGGCATAGGCTAACTTGATGAAGATTTGACTATCTTGACCGTCCATGCACACAGATTTCGTCTCTTAAAAGCAAAACCGTCAATAGTTCAGTTTAGCTCATATTGGGATAAAATACTTCACACAAGGACACCATCATATACTGTATTACTAGCTTATTTTTCATTCCCAGAGAGCTGAATAATTCACATCTCTCGGCAGCGTCTCAGAACGCACTCAAAAAACTCAACAGAAAAGGCCGCGTAAAGGCTCTACAAAAACAAGCATCGACATTGTCTCGTGGGGCGTTTAGAGCATAAAAGTATTACACGTTCCTTCACAGATGGCACCTTTGGAATCGATAAAATGCATTTTTTGTTAATCGAGCTCAGTGTAAGAAAGTTTATTATCTTGTAATATGAGCGCTCCTCCCGTCGACCTGTATAAAAACATTGCTGAATTTTACATTTGCTAACATGCGCATAACTGACTGTTCACTTGAAAAAGTATTATTCGAAAGAAGCATGACCTTTTCATTACTTTACTTTGACGATAGTGAATGCTTATTTCTTTCCAGTTCTTCTGCATCGGCGGCTGATATTCTGCTACGAAAGTCTTAGGTGTAGTATTCTAGCTGAAATAAAGTTCCCTGAGGGTTAGAATATTGAAGAACTATGTAACGAATATCCTGTGAGTTTTTGTAACGTAAGTACATGGCCAAAAAACGGCAAAAATACCCTTTTATTTTAACACAAAATGAATGCACAGATAGGCCCTGTCGGATGTACAATAAACCTCCACTTGTTTAAGCCTCCACCGTTTAACTCAAAATAGAAAACATAAACTAAGCTAATACTAGTTGAATTTAAATCAGTCGGAGCTGCACAGAATCAATTCGCGTAGTTGACCCTTATTGAAGTATTACCGGAGTAAACCAGCAGGCACATATTAGGTACGGCCATAGAATAGCAAGCTTAAACTAGTAGCAACAACTTGGCGGAAAGGTAGTACACGCTATTCTAAAGTACCTCTTCTAAAGTACCGTAACCTCAGCTTAAATACTCGTTTCCACCTTATTTGCATAAAACGTAATCCGGAAAACTCATTATGGCCGGGAAATGTAGGTGGAAAACAAGAGGGTAAAAGAAAAGCTAGTTCTAACAATAAAAATAACTATTAGAAAAATAAAATAAAACCTTACAGAGAACATTCGTTGTTTCATCAGTCACTTTCATATGGCTATGTGTCCAGTTCAGTCCCAGTTTTATGATGCCAGCTGCGGAAAGAAGTATAAAATTCTCTGGAACTTTGAGGTACTTTTCTTGATGTCTTACATGTTCATCCAAAACTTATACGTCATACAGAATAACGGTTACATGTGAGAATCTTCGTCAAGATGTTCAGTACTGTCTTACGCAATCGCACATTAAAACCTTTTGTAAAGTTCTGAACTCTAGACCTCGTTTCATTGGAGTTCACATTTGAAAACTTATTCTACAATGAGTGAAAAACAAGCCAACACATACTCAGTCATTATGCTGAATCTGTGTACATTTTGTGTGGCTCTAACTGTCCGATGACTTTCTGTTGAAGTTCTTCGACAAATGATGTAGCAAGGTATTTCTTTCAATATTATTAGTATGCATTTAGAAAGAGAAAATGACCTACTCAAAAATGCTCAGTATCATGTTGCTACACATTTATAAACGTTAAGGTAAACTAGATCACATCTCCAAACTGTGCGTGTTTCATATAAACTGATGCGTAACATTTCTTCATTGTCGTACCCAAATTTGATAATCCTGCTATATCTAGGAAAGTTACGTAGAGTTCTCTCTTCCTTTGTTAACAATAAAAATCAATGTACAGTTGTAAAGGAAAGGCTGAAAGTTCCACTGTCAAATAATATTGTCCTCCATGAACAGCAACCTTAAAAATATGCCTTGAGTTACAGAATATTATATGCTTCCCGAACCGCGAAGAATATCTCAGCTGTGCAAAACTGATTAATGGAAAGCCTTCGTAAATCCTCATCTACACAAGGAGGCATATCTCCAAGCAAGTCTCCCTTGCAAACATGTCTCCTGGCAGTATTTCATCTACGCATGAAGATTTTGCGTCTATGTTCATCTGAACTACTAAGCAACTTAAAGCAGTCATAGCAGATGACGTGATTTGTGTCCAATAGGAGACACGTCAATCAGTCTCACAACAGACATAATAATTTGTAAAGTTTTCAATGCTTTTATTTTTCAAGGCTTATTCTTTTTAATAAGTTAATAATACACAGAAGGCTTAATAACAGACAAAAAGTAGCAATGATTAAAGATGCCAATTAAAATGCAAAAAATGCAAAATACAAAAAATAAATAAAATTGTAAATTAAAAAATGTATCAGATTAAGCGGCAAAAAAGAGCCATTAATTGTGAAATGTAATGCATACAGAAAATAAAAAAAGGAAAATTATCCTAATCATTACACAAAATAATAAATAATTGATTATTATATATAGCGCAAAATATATTGTTGCGTGCGTACGGGTTCGTAATGAATTGAATGCACAAGTCGATTAAAAGTTAATAAAAATTATTCTTTTCACAAGAAATAAAACAAAATGCTGAAATATTTCCTCAGAGACATTCGTACAATATCACAATATCTCAAACGTTAAACAGAACTCAATTCAACAGAGAAAGTTAATCCAATCTGACAACGAATTCGCTACAATCAATAACAGCATTAAGTAAACAAACAGTTCGCTGAAAATAACAGCAACTGAGCTGAGGGGTTTTAATTCGGCTTTTATAAGCTTTTTAATTATTCACGAGAACATTCTGGTAAAATCTATTTATATATTTTGTATTTTTACTTTTCCGGCGTAGCTTTCTCTTCAAAATCGTCTGCGCTGCACGAGAAAATAAAACAATTTTAATTACAATTCTAAATAAATAGCTAAATGAATACGAAATCCATAACAATATATTACTGATAAGTAGATTCCTAATAGAGCACTTTTTAAGTGCATGAAAGAAGAAAAACAAATTTTATGACTTTACAGTAAAAATCTGATAACTACTATATTTGTATCTCTAATATAAAATTATTTTGTAAATAATTAATTGACGTAAAATTTTATGTATTATAATTAAGATAACGTACAATTATTATATGTTGCATGTAAAAATTTTCTTATTAACAGAACTCGTTAATTATACAATTACAGAAAGAAGAAAACGTTTGTTTTCAGCGGAAAAAATCAGGACAGTTGGATTTGAACTCATGACTTGCTGCTATATGCAGAATGAAAGGGCTTTGGTAAATGCACCAATCAAATCGAACTAGTCAACCCTACTCCGAAAACTGATAAATCGTTAACAACAGAAAACCGGAAATATAATCAAATACTAACAGGCAATAAATAAAAGTCTTTTTGCTTTCTTCTCGGAATTTAATATACTAATTCTCATAAATAGGAAATAATTAATGCTAACAAATGAAATAAAAACATACATCGTTCTACTGCTTATAATAACTAATCACTTGTATCAAGATGATCAAGGTGAAAAAAATATTATATTTACAAAGATATAAATCTGAAATTATGATTCGATAGAAATTTTGCATCCATGAATTGAAAAGGCGTAAAAAGGTACCATGTTAACGAAAGTCAAATTTTACAAGAGCAACCAGAAAACTATTCCATTCCTCACAAGAATGTCAGAAATGAGTAATAAAAAATATGAGATCGATGCAACCAGAATCCATGTAATTCAGCGTTCTTAAAATTTGAGTGTCTTTTAAATTCAGTGTTAGATCCACTAATTCAGTGTTTTTTGAAGTTTCAAACGTTTTTTTTTAAACACGATCCATGTAATTCAATGTTTTCATTGTTTTGTTATGTTCCTGACATTCCTGTGAGAAATAGTTTGACTCCTGTAAAATTTGACTTTTGTAGCATAGCCTCATTTTCCATCTTCCGATTCAATCACGTTTGTTAAAATAATAAAACGATTTTCTCCAAAGGTTTTCGCAATATATTAGACATATTGCTGATAAATCTTTGCTGAACTCTGAGAATACGTGCATCGCTTTTCAGACATGTGATTTCTATACGCTATATTGGCTGTCGCCAAATATGTTCCCGGCGACAATGTGTTCCGTCTTGCGCAACAATTATGCGCTGCGGTGCCTGCGCAACGTTCCAGGCACCGCAGACAGAGACGCTCCAGAGATATGTTTTGCGTGCAGACGTTCCGAGCGGGTGCCATTTCCGTTCAAGTCCGAGCGATAATTATGCACACAGTCAAACATATGGAATGCGAGACAGGGGAGCCAGGCACCAATCGGTCGTCACACAAAGGGAATGATAAAGTCGGAGACTGTTCTCCAGTGCTGACTAACGGGAGCTGAAACCTGAGGACAACCTTAAAATATCTAACCATGTAAAGTCTCCACAACAAAGAGGCAGAAAAGATAGTACCAGTACGGTCCCTGCCGAGCATAAACCTCCCACCGAAGAATCGATGGTTCTAGTCACTGTGAAGATTAATTATGTGCCACAGGAGCCGTGTCTGTCTAAAACTTATATAGACTGTTATTCCTCACGCGCCGCCCAGACGGTATAGTGGCTAGGGGAGCTTATTGCGGTACCGAAGGGCCCGAATTCGAATCCCAGAGAAGGCATGGATGTTGTAAATGTATGGTGCCCGTGAGGCATGGGGAGACTCTAAATCTATGCGGCGAACCGTAAGACCTCTCGAGAGCTTGGTGGTAGGGGAGAAGGGAGGGAGACCCTCGAACCAGTTCTCCGTGGTGCTCTCCATTAAAATTAGGGACAGAACTGAGCGTAGTCGCACTGTAATCTGTACGGTGCTCAAGGATTTTGCCAACGACAGGCGCAGTCTTGCACTCCTTACCACAACGTATTTCGTGGGCTTGTTCTGATGTGACTGTCAGACAAGTTAGATAAGTCACAACACATTCCTCACGGTTCACCCAAAGAAATCGTTGCCCAACCTCAAGAAAGTTGCCTTGGGAAATCTAATAACAATTAATATTTAGCTAACCAAAGCAGACCCGCTCGTTACTGAAGACTTCATAAATATCCCTTTTATTGATGAAGACTGCTACACTGCATCACCCTTTCTACGTCAAAACCAAGATGACGAAAGCAGAGTACTGTCGAATAAGTGATAGTTCAGTTTAAACGAGGCCTCGGCAACGGATAATCTGCGGGTCCATTTCATAATATCAAATGACCCACCTGAGTTCCTAAAATAAACTATATTGTGTAAAATTAAATTAATTGTAAAATAATATATCAAACTAATATCAATAGGTTTTTGTTTATTTATAAAGTTGCAGCAACGAACGAGCATTTTTATTTTCGAAAAATGAAAATTGCAATATAATTTTAAGAAAAAATAAATTTCGCAGCATCAACCCATAATACACCCATTGCCATAAAAATTTGCGCACTAAGAAAGAGCTGCCAGAATGAAATGAAATTTTACATATGTAAGTACTACTTTGATATAAGTAAGTGATTAGAAAATCATAAGTAAGTGATTAGAAAATGAAAGAAAAGATGATCATTTATTGCAGAAAAAAGTACACATAAACGGAAGTTTTAGTACTCTGTTGGACCACCTGTAGAGCGAATGCCATACGAGCGGGCATTGAGGCATACAAGTTCCGTATAGTGTCCTGACATATCTCGTTCCACAGTTGCTGTAAACGCGACTCCAGTTCGGCCAGTCTCGTAGGCTGTCCAACTTGCCGTTCCAAATGATTCCAGATATGCTCGATTGGTGACAAATCTGGGGATCGAGCAGGCCAGGTAAGGGTGTTAATGTGGCGTAGGCAGTACTGTGAGATCCCTGCTGTGTATGGCCGAGTATTGTCTTGTTGGAAACAGCATCCTGGAAGACCTGCCATGAGTGGCAATACCTGTGGCTCAAGGATATCATGGACGTACCGCTGGCCTGTCATCGTGTCATGGATCAATATTAGGGGTGACCGTGTATCGTAAGCAATGGCACCCCATACCATCACACCAAGTGTGGGAACGGTGTGTCGCTGTAAAGCGAAGGCAGGATTGAGGCGTTCACCACGGGGCCTCCACACACGAACACGATTGTAATCACTGGTCAAAATGAATCTACATTCGCCGCTGAAGACGACCTGGTTCCATTCCGTTAAAGTGCAATCCTGTCGTGACCACTCCAAATGGAGGCGTTGGTGGGTGGGTGACCCACCCACCAACCAAGTAATGGGCAAGTAATGGGCCCATTACTTGCGCCCATTTTACCCACAAGTAATGGACGCTGCGATACCAGATGTCCTTCAACCAGACGCCTTGCGATAGTTCGGGAAGACACAGGGGACCGTAATGAAGCTGCTTCCTGTGTCTGGAGAGCAGCCAGTGAGGCAGTTGGCTCTACGTATGCCTAGTGAGGCAGTTGGCGTGCGTGACGTATGATGTAACGGTCTTCTCGACGACTGGTCTGTCGAGGGCGTCCTGAGCCTGGTCGCCGTGTAAATGACGTCTCTTCTGTCCACTGGTTCCAAGACCTCCTCACAGTGAAATCAGAACGGGCTACCTGACGAGCTACTCGCTGAGCTGACCACCCAGCTTTTATCATCCCCATGATTCTTTCCCTCTCGAACTCTGACAGCTGTTGATATTGGCTTCGATGGCGGCGTAACGGCATGTTTACCTCAGCGTTTCCTTAGCAAAAGATTAATTACACTCAAACAAGCTCTGCGTACCTGTTTTATACTCCAAGAAGTACAAAGTTCAACGCCTTCTAGAAGCATTGTGATGCAGCGTGATTAGTGGCCTCTAGTAGCATTACGCAATGCCACTAGACGCCACTAATCATACCGCATTTCTAACCATGTGCATATCTACCCGACGCGTACCTTCAGGCCAAGTTTCGTTACGGTCCCACAATTATTTTAACGTGTGCAAATTTTTATGGCAATGAGTGTACATACTTCCATGAACATAGCTTTGCCACTTCGTATGCATTTCCTTCAACTTATAAATGGGATGAAATTTTTTTTTAAATAGGAGCAGGAACAGGTTTACTATCGAAAATTCAGATGCTTGTATTCGTATTAAGACGACTAAGTATAAACCAGACTTGACTAAATTGACGTCACAAGTTCAGCGTCAGAGGAGCCATTGATATCGAAGTAAAAATACACTCAGTTTTAAAATTCTTTCAAAGAACAATTCAAAAAGAGTTCATTGAGAGAAAAGAAAGGTTTGTTCTCTAATAATAATTATGATTTTAATTTTTATTAGTTCAAAGAGGCAATTTGCTCAGAAGGATTATTCGTTTTTCTTTTCAAATTGTTGCCACCAAATATTATCCCGCTGTATTATATTTAAATAAATTAAATAATGAAGAATCTGCATAATGTATGTATGTTTCTCGCATTGTGATAAAACAACGGTACCTAGAGCCATCAAATTTTGAATAATATCCTCCTGCGAATATTGACATCTGGAAGCCCAAATTTGAAATTGGCTTTATTATTGATTTAATATTTTGTAAAACTTTAACGAATTTTTAATTAACAAACTCAACGATTTCAAAGCGAGCAATGGCAACGTTGTACAGAAAAAACATTTTTATCTCCATCCCGCGAGACTGTGTATCGGAAATTTTAAAGATATGTTCATTTTAAAATTAATTTGCGATATTGCTGTTGAATTGAATTTTATGGCTGAAGTGGAAGAACATGATAATTAATAAATAAAGGTAACCCACAAAACATTAAAAAAGCACGTTTGTGCGTAATGTAAAATTACTCCGGGTCGGCGATTTTCGGTAAGCCAGCTTTCTTTTCGGAAATTCTAGAAATTTTAGGTGAATGGTGTTGAAACTTCCAAAACTGTATTAATGATTTAATTAACAGTAATGCATTTTTGTAAAAAATTAAAGCTGCGAGAGGTTATGCAGTTACTTGTTTTATTTTTTGCTTATCGTTTTTACAATTTTTTATTTTTATTTACTTTTATTTATTTATTTTTGTATAATTTGATATCTACAGAAATATTTTAACATTATTCAACGTATAAACAAAGTAATATATTTTTGTAAAAGCTTTTATAAAAGTAAAATTTGCAAGTATTATCTTAACCTGCAACAAAAATTTAGTTTGATTTTAAAATTAACCTTTATCTTTGAGTAATATTAGATATTTTGGTAAAAGATTCCATTTCAATGAATGCAGACTACAACATTCGCAAAATACTCATATTCTATGAAACATTACTGATTCCTAAGCTAAGGTAATACAATGATACTCCAATATTTGGCATTCATTCTTTACAGATCCTTGGATTTATGCTAAACTGGAAGTATACAAACGATATTTTCCAGTAAGAAGTAAAGATAAATTAACTAATCCGTTTTTACAAGAAAAAAATCATACTGCTATTATTACAGCACTGTTTAATATCAAAATACAAATGCTGTGGGTGAACTATTTAGTGTACATAAATGATTTTCTGCTATCCAACTCAAAAGCAATTTCCGAATATGATGTAATGTTTTTTATCTTTGTTTAGTAATCTATTTCACCCACCTGTTTAAGCGATTTAATAGCTAATTAACGTATTTTGTTTTTCACAGTCATAGTTGCCGTCGTTCTCGTCATACGGTATGCAACAGCCAAGTCTTGGATACGACGCCATATTCGTATTTTTCAACTGCCTCTTTCCCCCGGCGATGCTGATGTGCCCGTAACCATATCCTTCTCAAAACTCACTGTTAACGAATCTAGGAAAACATTATGCGAAAAAACACAAAATCTTTTGAAAATTCAGCTATAGCGTGAACTGTTTACTGAGTACCATCAAAAGGCGTACTCATGATACTCATGGGCAATTGTAACATTGTCTAGAAAGAGGTAAACAAAGGGTAGTACGTCAGCAGTTTTGATTTATCAATTGGAATCGTAGTCCAAACAATATCGTTATAGCTAACAAAACATTTCGCGTCCAAATAAGCCGTATACCGAGTCGGACGTAATTTAGAGCAGACTTAAACCGAGGTAGCACAGTAATAGCATAGTTAAAGCTGTGAAAGACATCTTTAAAAAGACACAAAACTTTAAAAAAAATTAATTTAATGACTTCTTTGTACGGCCTATTAATTTATACACACAATTTTGCAGAACTTCATTTAAACTTATTTCCTCGGATTATTTGAACTGAACTAACCGATCTTTCAAAGCAAGCTGAAAATTACATAAAAATTACAAATTTTGAAATTAAATATGACATGAGTTTTTATCAACGGGAGTCAAATATCTTAAAATTTTATGTTTTCATAACGAGCATAAAACTTTCCCACATATAAGTATAGAAACCTGGAGATCGCTTTAAAAGTTAGATTTCGTTATTTGTCGAAAATTAATTTTTTATATAACTGCAACCAACGATTGCAAAAATAGGGACTTTTAAGCCAGGGAATGGTTGAGGATATATTTGAATATACTTTTGGTACTGGCAATTGCAATAAAAAGGAAAGTTTACAATTAGATATTACTGGCCTATATAAAAACAAATTTCAATGTCCTACGGCTAATCGTTTTTGAGTTATGCCAGATACATACATACAGACCTCATGAAAAAGTCCCTTTTAAATCCATTTTAAGCCCATTTTAGAATCCGTTATGAAAACAAAAGTCCTTTATATTGTCCTTATGCACTGACGTCAGGCAAATACTCCTCCAAATGTAATCAGAAACTGTTAAAATGGATATTTCCGTTGAAATCTGATACCCGAAAGTTTTCGCGACTGCTATACTATCTTTATTTCGTCCAAGGTAGTAAAAATGTTCGAAATAGCCTAACTCCTATATCATGAAGAGATTTTAGCTTGAATATGTACGATTTCCTTTTTGTCCATTAAAAATACTGCTTATGCAAAAATATTGAATCCTACTTTCAAAAGAAGAAAACATTCAAAGACACGTTTTTCTGAAAATATCGAGTATACAAATAAAAATATCTCTGCAACCTCATGTTTAGTATTACCATGTTAGCTGTCTAAGTAATTCTTATTTTTAATTAATCTAAGAAATGTAAGAAGGCAGGCGAAAGACCTTGTTATGGCCAAGAAAAGTTTGCAGTTTCTCCATATTTTATTACAAAAGTCTGTTATTTGAAATAATTCTAATTCATTAAATTAGTATATTATACGATGTAAATATTGTTCATAATACCTCATGTTTTATCAATTATTTATGGAGTAATTATGTAAATAATTCGTATAGTAAGAACTGAAAGGAATAAGTGAAACTTCACTGAAAAGAGCAAACTGAAGTCAATTTGAACTTGATTTTCTCGTAATGGATCGTCTGCTTTGAAAGTAACTTAATAATAAATTTAAGTAACTTCAATTTATGGAATTTATTCCGTGGCTGCTTTCATTTTTGGCTCTTATTAAAAATGCGGTATCAGCTTCTGTGAATTTAATTTTCCTATTATGAAACAAACACTTCGTAAACTAGTGCATTTAATATAAATAAAGATACGTGTAAAAATTAAAATTCATACAATGTTATAATTAACATTTGATTCCGTTTTTAAACAACATACATAAAACGTTTTATGAAACAATTTTCTTGCAATTTTGGCTTGTGCATGTATAGTATTTTGTAACTTTTGCTTCTGCAACTTTATTATTTTTTTGCTGCACTGGACCATAAACTATTCTTCCCACGAAATTTAATTAAAATATTTCCTTTTCTAAATATATTTACAAAATTTTTATCCCAAAGGTTACAAATTTCTTTTAATATTATACATTGCCAGATTTTAAATGACTGTTATGATAAAAATGAGAACTATCATTACGTATTTGAATGCCCTAAAATAAACAAAAGTATACATCGAAGAGCTCTTCAGTACAATCGAAGAATAAGTAAATGGGAAGCACTTCTATATTTCAAAAGCAGGATTTTTACTTTGGATGACACTGAAGAATGAAGAACCACCTAAAAATACGCTGTTGTTGAAGCAATATATGGTATGCAAGTTACAAAAATAAAAACTCCTTGCTTCCCATACATGATGTCATAAGGCTTTTATACAGGAAAGTAGCAAAGGCTAAAAATATAAGCACGATTTCGAGAAGAACATTTTCCAGCCTTCAGGGCGTTTAACCCATAAACAAAATAGAGTACACGCTGTAAAATACTGTCACAGAAGCCTCATCGCAGGCGTGGAATATGATGTTTTGTAAAATTCTGCATCGTTTTCATATTTATTTTAGTTTCTACCATAAAAAGCATTTCCCCCCATTCTCTGCAAGAATGAAACTCAAAACTACGAAATTTCCTCTCGCCTTTTGATGAAAAAAACGTCAGATTATTTATTCGTGCAAAAAGATTTGCAACGCATCTTTTGTGATGTTGTATGAAATGTTTACATAGACTGTATTAGAGAGAATCTTAAGAAGGTAATATAACAAAGAATATTTTGTGATAGTTTGTAAATTCATTATAATATTGATAAAATAATAAATAAAAAATATTACAATTATAATAATAAATGTTTATGAGATTTTAAAATGAAGTACAATAATAGGGAAAATTCTAAATTTTATAAACTTCAAAGTTCGCCCCTTGATTTGCCCTTGATTTTCCTTATAAAAGGTATTTTCTCCCTCCTTTCTGTTTGCCTTTGTGGTATGACGGGAAGCACATTCGATGGGTATTCGGCAAGTCCGGAGTTCGAATACCGAGGAAGGCATTGCACTTTTTTTACATTCCTGCATCGATATCGAGTCTACAAAATAATTAATGGCAAGACAATGAAATTCATATTTCAATTAGCTCATTTTTTCAGTTAGAGAGTGCGAAAGCTTTGGTTTTCGTTCATTTAATTATGGAAAAGCACGGGATGGCTATCTGCCTAAGGAGAGGGATGTTTTCGTGGAGGACGTTTGAATGGAAGCTGGCTCGTATACACGTTACGAATGGGGAAAATCATGATTACGTCCATGCAGCCAACCCGTTCGCCTCGAATCGAATTTAAGTCGAAACTACCAGTGCTCTGTGACTTCACTGCTCAGCCACTGGTGGGTCGAAAGTACGGAAGTATTACCGACAATAAGAAACACGAAAAGCACTATATAAGCACTATTTTGAAGCTAAAGTACTTTTAAAAGTAATTTTAAAAATACTTTAGCTTCAAAATAGTGCTTATACCAAATTAACGAAACCAGGATTGACAGCATCATCTCTTACAATAAACCCTTCCTTATCATAGAAATTATTTCAGAGGATTTAGTAAAAGTTTCGTTAAGAGAAGTCAATCCTTCTGCTATAGTATAGGAGAAATTCCGGCATTAAAAACTACGTGTATGCAGCTAAATTTTCTTTTATTTTGAAGCAGGTGTTTTACACCGTTAATTGCAGCAGCCGTTTAATGAAAATCTATCTATATTTAAAATGAAAATTACTTATTTAGTTGCTTACAGATCAGTCCTATCGGATGAATTCGCTAAAAAACTGTTTTATATTTCTGCATATTTTGACAAATATTCCTCTATTTTTAAATTATTCTATTATTAGAAAAACTTTAGGTTGCTTTACTTCTGAGTAGATTTTAATGGAACCAAAAATGAACGTTTCCCGGAAGTATCTCTTTGATTGCGATTTAATGCTCCAGACAAGTTTCACATTCTTTATACTTATCATAAACGAACTCTTCCGTTTCGTTTATTACTAAATACTGCGGAAAGATTGGTGGGACAGACTTGAGCAGAATGGCGATTAAAGTTAGGAATTACATTTTTACTATTGATAAACTGAGTCATCACTTAAAGCAAGTCACAGTATTGATACACTGAATCATCACCTACTTACACATCAGCCAACTGCTGGATCAACGTAAACGTATCTACCTTTCAGGAAAATACGCATAGACATATACAGTCCGTGATAAAAATTTAATGTACAGGCACTGCATAAGCAAATTACAAACTATTTATCATAAGTACATAAAAACAATGTGAAAACAATGTACATTAATGTTCATAATTATCTCCATTTGTTTGAAATCACAGATTTCTCAGAAACTATAAATTATAATTTTGCGAATTAATGTGGAATAATACATAATATCGTATGGCATAAATAAAAGGAAAACTTAAAGAGCACTGTATATGATGTAAAACTGTAGCATAAAACAATAAAATGGTAATAATATGTTATAAGGAGAGTTTAAAAAAAGAATAATGCAGAAAAATATTAAGCTCATGAATTTAATGTGATGTGATCTCCCTTGACCTGTACAGATATATCACAACGTATTTCAGGCGTTGCTAACCAGAGTTTTAGGAATTAAACCAGCAATGCGGAATCCTCCAGCAATGCGGTTTTAAAGGCATTTAAACCTCTAGGAGCAAAATATCTTCGTGCAACTGCTTTTCTAAGGTAGTCTTATAAGTTTTCTATTGGGTTAAAATCAGGAGATTTTGGTGACCACGGTATTCGGTTAATGTCTTCAATTTCAAGGACTTTGCCAATGTGGTTTGCTAAATGTGGACGAGTATTACCGACCGTAAATAAAAAGTCGCGTCCATGTGCACCTCTTAGCCTTATAAGTTTCTAAGACCTCATTCCGATATCTCTGGTCGCTTACAGATCCTCTAATGAAAACGTTTTGCAGGAGCGTACATACATTAGTCTTTATTCCTCCCCATCACACCTGATTTAGCGAAATGATCATGTTCATAAGGTTCGAAGGAAGATTTCGCGGTCCTGACTATCTCCAGATGTAAATGCGTTTAGAGAAAGGCGTTAAACTAAACCTAGATTTGTCAGGAAAAGAGAACATAGAACTATTGGCGTTTACTCCAGTTCTGATATTTTTGCATTGATAAAAACGATCCTTTTTTATTGTGAAGAAGGTGGAATACATACGCTCGACTTTCTGACATAAAAGCCTTTTTTATTAAGCCTTCTGTATACAGTTTGTCGTCATAGAACAGTTCTAGTAGCGGTTGCAAACTATGAACTTAACTGCCGATCGGTAGACTTCCTAATATGATGGGTTGTTATCACCAGACATTGATCTTAAAATGTAGTTGTTATTCATCTGCGACATTGTCCAGGCTTTCTTATAACAGTTTCAAAGATCGGAAATTGTAACCAGAAACTGTCTGTCTTCAAACATTTATATATCTCACTATTTCTATGATCGTCTGCTTCTAAATGGCCGATGATTCACCATTTCACAGATTCGTCCAAATTATATTTCGGAACCATAGTAAACCATTTTGAGTCCTTACACACTGAAATCAAGTATTGTATTGCAGAAATTCACTCAAATATTCACTCTATGCAAAGTACTTCATTCCCCGTTTTGAATATCAGAAACCGTCTGATCACCTTTGATCAGAAAATGTTACTTACAATGTTACTTACTCGTATATTTTTCACATTGTATGAAAAGATGTATTACATCGATTGAATATTTCATGGAATATGATGATTTTTGGAAATGTAAAGATAAATGTGGACATGAGCATAGTGCAGTATAGTAAAGATGGATGTTTACAGCATACATAGACAGTCAAGGATAGCAGAGTCCTAATTAAACAATATACATCGATTAAAAGTAGCAGAGTATATTTTTTCAGTCCTGTTATCGACTTCGTCAACATACTACTACATTTTCTAGTACTGTATTTCCAGAGACATCTACAATTCCAAGACGTCTTTGACACACTCCCTGGAAACATTTGTACTCAAAAGATTAAATAGTCCAAATCTGCTGGTCATTCCATAAGTGTATAAGCCATTTTCCTTGAACCCAAAGTGGTAAGGGATCATGAGCTGTAAGACAGTGTGCTAGCTTATAAGGTATTTCTCCCGCCTTCTTGGCATACCTTCGTGGTGTAGTGGTCAGCACACTCGGCGCATATTTGAGAGGTCCGTGGTTAGAGTCCCGACAAGGGCATTGCTCAATTTTCATCTCTCTTGTTTAAAAAAACAGCTAATTTCTCTACAAGCTAAGATTTTTCAGCAAGTAGGTTTTAAACAACTTTTAGGGAAAAAGCGTGTATGGATTACCAGTGTCCCATTCTTGCCAGGATATTTGCTACTTTTTCCTAATAGCTTGCGCATATTCTTTGTGTATTGTATCCTGGTGATAGTGTGGTTATTGCAGTAGCATCATTTTCTTTAGCTGCTCTTTTGTCCGTGTCATCTACTGCTTCATTTCCCATTATATTTTTGTATGAACATGTATCCCAATTAGTAAGGGCTGCATTTTTTTGGAGTTGAGAGCGAGGTGTTTTGAATTCTACGAACAAGGTGTTTCTTTTCCTTGTTGATTTGAATATTATTAAGAGATTTCAAAAAGAGAGGGATATATCAGGCATCATTTGATTGTAATTTTGGAAGTAAATTCTACCTTTCTTGATTAATTTACATATTTCAACCTAAATAATGTTCAGCTAACAAACTTAAATATGACTCTTAGCTATCAAAAAGTTTAGATTAGAAGTTTAGATCAGAAGAGGTTGCGCCGTGCATGGTGATCGAATTATTAACTTCATATTTATTTATAATATGCGCGCAAAATGTACTGTTTTTGTCAGCAAGGAAAATATTAAATACAGTCATACTTTTGTCTGCACTTTGTCATGCACTGAAATATTATATTTAATAATATATTAAAATAAAAACCCATTCCAAAATCAGATATAGCCCTCACTTGCTACGACATTTTGGGATCAGAGAGTTCATGATTTTAATATTTTGCTATTCTGATCCATTGGGAAATTAAGGATTGGATATTGTTTCTATATTTATGATTATGCAGATTTTACAGAATTGGTATACTCGGCTGTCTTTCTGGTTCACAGATGTCTTAACCTTGAGTAGTAATTCTCATAACTTCTATTACTTTCTTTCTAAAATTGCTCGTTCTTCTTAAGCAAATTTTACACGCTGTGCCTTCTGTTGGGGGCGGTTTGCAATGCAGATGTTGGACAACTGATCGTGCGAATATTTAATGGTCAGGGTACTGTCTTCTTAATACACGCAAGAATGGCTGTTTATGATGTTTCGTACGCACACGTACATGGCAAAGGGACCATGACATACAATATATTGGTTGATGTAGAAGTTAATGCTTGATTTGGAATCATCAACCATGGAATAAACACATCTCGCTTAACGAACATTGTTTCGTTCTTTTTGAAAGAACCTTTGGAGAAGAATCTCCATTTTTTGTGCACCTCTGGCCAATGGTTACTAACACCAGCGGCGTTTTGATTCTTCTCAGTCTCTTTGGTGAGGGAATCCGCTTGTTCGATGCCTTCCTGCATTGCATGATTTCGGCTCCAGCTGAAATATATTTTCATTTCATTGTTATTCCGAATCAATTTGTATATTTATTTTATTGTTAGTGATTAGTATCTGGGGTTTCTACGGTATGACTGCATAGAGTAATCTGAGAGGATATTAAGTTTTAAGACGTCGGTTGAGTTCACAAGGTTAGCAGCTTTCTTTATGGCTGTCAGCGCGGCTTAAAAAAGCTATTTCGAGGGCGGACAGACAGACCTTTCTATTTTTCAACTATTATTGCAGTATATTACAAGGGGCTGTTCACTCCTCTATTGAGCTTCAATCCATCAGCATATGCAGCTGGTATGCAGGAATTTGATATGTAGATTTCTTTAGAATAAATCTTCATACTGAACTTGGCAATATGGGGCGGTGCAGGCATTGCGATTTTGGATGTTTGCAAATTACAGGATAAAGGGAATTATCTCGGATTTCTGTTTCTTTTTACAGGTAGGTTGTAGCTGCAGTTAGCAAGCATGATTTTGTTATATTTAGAAGGAAGTGGCATATATTTTGCAAATTCATGCTCGATGTCCATGGTGATGATCAGTAAGTAATTATCTTTCTATCACTCTCTTGAAGAAAGCATGCACGTGGAGACTAAGGTTCTAGCTGTGACTCTGTATCTGGTGTTCGAAAAAGGTATTATGATAATACTTCCCACGTGATGCAAAAGTTGGATACCTCTGAGTTATCTGAGAGGACTTATGAAATATTACAGCTTCCGATTTCTTCTGTGAAGTTTTAAGTGTTTGTTCTTTATATAGGAAAGAAAATTTTCAGTGTTAAATTTCTCTTGTAATTCCTTCTTCATTCTTTCGAAGACAACAAATGTAAGATCATCTATGAATGCTTAAGTGTAATTTGGCCAGCTGTAGGACAGAATAATGTTAAAAATCAGATTTAGAAAAATGTCGACTTATTCTACCATCAGTAAAATGACCCAAGTACGATTCAATCAAGCTCATAGTAATTTAAATGATTTTAATAAAATAATACAATAAAATTTATCACCATTAATGAAGTAATTCCAAACCAATGCAAATGAATTTCCGAGAGTTAAAATTAAGTTTTGAAATACTTGAATATTATATACATTACCAGATTTTAGTTTACCTAAATATCTATTGGATTAGATAACTTAGAAACTAACAAATATTTGATGCGATATTGAAGTACGAACATGAAATCTAGATTATTTATTCAAACATGATAAAAGCGTTAGCGTAGAGAAACCCATGTAAATTCATGAAAGCTTCCGTGCAAAACGTTTAAGTCTTTAACACTGTGATTAAGAGTTTAATCATAGCATAAACGTAAACATCATTCATCATGCTGTCATTAACTGGGGTAAAATTCCTGACTTTCCCAACTATCTCCCGGACTTGCTATTAAATTTCGAAATATATGTACCGAAAGGTAACAACGGAATACATACATTCTTACCAAAGTTTGTTTGTCGATGTATTTACGGATGAAATTTTCACGAACATCACGCAAGAATGAGTTTAGAATCTTGAAGTGGCATTTGCAATTCTCAAGAATCAGGTAAGATGGTATCCGTAATTGCACACAGACTCATTTTGAGTTGAAATGCAAAATTCCTGATGCATGAGAAGCACGTAAAATTAAAATGCAAAGAGTACATGAAATTAATATGTTTATGATGGCAAATTCTCTTAATATAATGATTCTAAAATGCACTAATTTGTAAATTCTTATCTTTTTCTTGAATATAATTTCATTCGAAAGGCCAATTAACTTATTAATCATGTTATGCTTAATAATTTTAAAATCATTATTACTAAGACAAGAACTTTCAAGATAGCAAAATTCTTCTATAACTATGGAAATTTTCTAGAAGTTATTATGCATTTACTATAACAGTAAAAATAGAAATTCTTTTAAATTTGTTTAAAGTGAAATATCCTAAAATATAGACATTAAATACGTAAGAATATATTTCGCCATTGAATTTCAACTCATGAATATTAAGTTTCAAATATTCTGGAAGTTTTACGAACTGGATGCACACAAAATACAGAAAGCAAATTAAATTGTTCAAAAGCTGTTGTTTGACAATAACATTTTGATAGAGAAAGAGGGTTTTCATTAGCATTATAGTAAATGTCAGCTTTTTGCTATATAAACGAGAATTGACTTCAGTTTCAATGCTTGGTTACAAGCAGTGGAATCCACATGTAGTCACACGGTAAAATCATTTTATATGGATTGTTCATTTGAAATTCAAATCGTGGAATGAAAGGTGGAGGGTTTGATGTATTTTCTTTGTCAAAACACCTGAAAACGTGACACTTATTCTGGAACATCCTTGTGTTTATCTCGCGTTCCATTTTATCTGATGAGCTATGGAAACTTAATTCACTATAAAAATTATAATTACTGCAACGTCTGTTTCATTCAATGCAAGGTATTAAAAACTGATAGCGTACATTTAACGATATATATTTTATTTCAAGTATTTCTTCTATTCTTACTCCAATGGAGCTGTGTTAAAAGTAAGGAGCTGGTAAATGAGTTTGGCGTAGGAAGCATGAATTCTTCAAATACAGAAAGGTCATTTGTCAACTGTAAGCGGGAAAGTTGTGTTGTATCGTGTTATACTATGAATAGCGCCTCTGAAGCTGTGATTTATTAAAATGTCATTCATGACAACTGTTCCATTTTAGATTAAAGATTTCTGTTATAAATAAGGCATCGTTTAATCAAAATGTATGCGTCTGTGACCAAAATTCCTAACCCGGAGCTCTGGAAACATGCATCTGTTTAAAGAGTCTCCTCTGTATCTGGTGAAAATTAATGTCTGTTGTGCCATGTCAAGGAATGAGTTACAAGATGCTTTTACTTCGGAAACGCTATGACTGATGAAACCGATCACGGTATTACCAGACAGTTCATTTGTAGGAATGAAAATACTACCAGGTACAGTAAGAAAATGAGAAAATATCAAATTCCATCATAAAGACGCTAGAACAGGTTTTTTTGGTCACTTAACCATAAACTATGACAACCAAGATCTCCAACTTCTGCTAATTTAGACTACTTTCAGAGAAATCCTTAAAACAAGTTGTATTCATAGACAATGCACACATGCTGGAGATATGAAAATGAATACCACTACCGTCATCTCCCAAACACAGATAAGGACAATCTTCATAATGTCGTTAGAAAGTAGTAAAACATGGGTACAAATGCGTTAACCTAGAAGATCATCATTTCCAACATATGTTGCACTCAAGGTATGTTTCATAAATACGTATGCCAAACAGTTTTAGAAGAACGAAAAGTCCCGTATGCTGTTTGCCAGTCCAGTATGTCCCTGTTAGTTCAGTATGTCCCTGTTTGTCCAATACGACCCTGTATGTTGTTTGCATTAAATCTAAGTGAGCAAAAGTTCTCACAACGGCAACAACACTAAGCAACTTTCTCGCTCTATGTGAACTTTATTGAGTACGTATGATTATTTTCTTCAATACCCATTCAAATATATTTAATTTCTCTGTAATAAGGTTTGCGAATTTTACGTTATATCATAAGGAATATATTTTCATTTTCAAATGAAATAATTTCACTGTTATAGATATATAAAAACAAATACTCAGTATTCATGTTTTACTTACACTGCGCTAAATTTGCAATAAATTTCCATTTTTGTGCTTAGCATTCTGCTTTACTTATCTTGATGGTTCCTTGCTATTCGACATTTTCAGTTGCATGACCATCATTTCCAAATCATCTGACCAGTTGTATTGAATAACTAGACTACCAAACTGCTAACTACTTTAATTGGAATAACTGAAGGATGGCTTGTAAGGGCATTAAGTATTTTTAAATTAGGAGACGAGAAAAATATACAATGCCTTCGCCGGCACTTCAACTTGGATTTTTCGAATACGCGCCGAGTGTATTATTCTTACACCTCCAAGGAATACTGGAAGGCGGGAGAAAATCCTCTTCAGCCCAGACCAGCCGAGTTTCGATATTCAAGAAGTGAAAGAACGCTATAGGGATCTTTCCACAAAACTCGACAAACATATTTTGTTTGAAAGCGCATATCATATATGTTTTTCCTTCGTGGCCGGTCTAGAAAAGAGACCCCGATCACTGAGAGGACCTCGATCACCAAATCCTGGTGGTCACGAATTATTGTCCACCACCTTTTAGTTGGGAAGCCACTGTAGAGTCATAAGTTTTTTGAAGCAGGAGACGTGAGAAATATGCTGTACTTTCCCCGGGATTCAAACCTGGATCTCTCGAATACGCGCCGAGTGTGATTTCCTTATACTACGTAGGCATGCTGGAAGGAGGAAGAAAATACCTTATAGATTAATTGTACTTAAAGAATTATTATTTGAAGAAATATACCCAAAAACTCTTCGTTTACGGGGGTGAAACGGTAGCGAACTCACTATTCATGCAATTAAAATTTAGTAGAGATTATCAGCATACATGCTAATGAAGATGGTCATTCCCAATGGTTTCTTAGTGTTAATTTAAAAGCTATGTTATCAGAAGAGCTCAAAGCCTTTTCCATATATAACTGTATTCAAAGCTAAGTTATTTTAAGAACTTTGATTTTTAAAGATTTTGGTAAACTTCCGCAATAAACTGCCCTTATAAAAAAATCTTCATAATAAAACATAAAGCATTAACAAAAGGTATCAAGACAACGTTTTAATGAGAAAAGTGTTAATTTTCGCTTGCTGTTACAATATCTGCATGTTCTTTCATTTAAGATTTTGAAAGTTATTTTTACTTCCTTGTACGAAATAAAAAGGAAGTATTGCAATAGCCAAAAATTTCGGGTATCATATTTCAACGAAAATATCTATTTTGACTGCTATCGAATGCAATTTAACGATGTTTTTGAGTGACATTCGTAAGTAAGAACAGAATAAAGGACTCTTTTACATATATAAGTCCGCTTTTAACCCAATGAATTTCTTTAATCTTAATTTCATATGCTTATGGGCTATTTGTTTTCATTTAGACTGGGAATTTATTTAAGAATACCTTTGCAAACGAAAGCATGCAACCATGCGAGGATTACTAAATTCTGTAATTAACATTTTCTTAATTTTTGCTTTCGTTTACTGCTAGATCAGTTTCTAAGAGCTGTAAAGCTATTAACTTTAAGTAAGGTACTTTCTGTTTGCTAGGCAAGCGACTCTATTTCTCAGTTTAAGCATTTTAGGATTAATTTTTAATAAACATGGTAAATTAAGCTTTTGAACGATAAAGAGAAAGACCTTGCATCTAGATACATTTTTTATTTTGCATTACCATGAGGATAAATCCCATTTAAAATGATAAGCCACTTCAGTTAGTCGATTATGGCTTAAACATTTCTTGGTAAACATGTATTTCACGAAAATGCTTTTGCTTGTAAATAATTTAAACTTCTTCAGCAAAATGAAAAATGATCTTTGTATTTAAAATAAGATATATTTGTAGTATTAACATAATGCAACAAATTTTAGATGCGTTGGGAATTGAAAATGATAATTTCACTCTACTAAGCAAAATAAATTCATAAAATGTTCTAAAGTAAGATTGTAGGATTACTTCCGTTGATATCTGTAGACTTACTGAATTCTGCAAAGGAAATTATCAGCTCTATGGATCTAAATTTTGAAGCATTCATAACATATAACAAAACATCATAGTATTAGCTATGAATAATACTCTGTTTAAATTCAGCAAATATCTTTTCTCTCAATGGGCAAGACAAACGTATATTTAGAATTTATAAAATAGGTTTAAACGTGAACTCGAGAATCCAGACTTAATTTAAATGTCAACAAAAGTTTCAAAAAAGGAATTGTTCTAAATTTAAATAGAATAAATTTGAATAATCAAATATTTACACGTACTAAGATTTCATTGAAGCCTTAATTTACATCTTATTTCATTTGACAGTAGTTACTTTTCACCAAAAATAATTAAAATTGATTTAGTCAATTCAAATAGAAGACAAATACTTCTAAAATTCAAGCAAACGTATATCAATGCTAAAATAATTCTCTTTCGAGAGATGTGTGAGTAATTTATAAATATAACTTTTAATAAATGCAAAGAACTCTTTGAAGGAAAAGAACGTGGAGATTCAAAAGTTTAAAGCCATGTCTTATCAGATCTCGAAATTTCTAGAAGGAGTAGTTGAATATTTCAAACCAAAATTGTGAAACTCTTCGACAGGTATCGGTTTTCATAATGCAACGTAACTCTATTAGCAAGTTTTTTGATGCCTCGTTTCGGTGTCGTAAAGACTTCATCTTATAAGTTTACAGCACAAGTTTAAATTTCTTTGGAAAACTCAATGTACACTTATAAGGTATTTCTTCTGCCTTCCTGACATGCCTTCATGGTGTAATGGTCAGCACGTTCGACGCGTATTCGAGAGGTCCGTGGTTCGCCTTCCGGCGAGGGCATTGCTCATTTTTCCCATCTCCTGCTTCCAAAAAAATTTTAATGTCTCAACACACTTTCTAAATCATTTTTGTCCTTTCTGCCAATTTTATTACAAAGAAAGTACATCCAACAAATCGTCGTCAAGTAAATATATATGAACGCAGATACTTATAGTGAAGACCGTTTAAGAAGTAGAAATGTGATTTTGATAATCTGGTGATTGACACTTTCGAAGCGGAAAACATTAGAAAACAGCAATGTATTCTCCGAGATTCGTATCCTAGATTTTCCGACTGCCAGCCGGACATGCTTTTAGTTACACCAGGAAAGCACGCTTAAGGAGGCAGAAAAATTTCTTACAATGTAGCTAGATCAAGCAAAGGCAATTCCCCGTCCAAGTCTTGCTTTAGTCAGGCCAGGGCTAAAGAGAGTTAAACCACGATCGGCCTATTAAAAACCTTTTAAAATACACAGTCCAGTCACATTAATGTGACCACCACGTACTTTCCATGTCAGAGTTAAATAACCAATCACAGAAGGCAGGTGGCAGCACAGTGCAGTTGAGCGTATATAAAGGGTGTGTGAGGGCTTTGGAAAACATTTCAATCGTTGGCGTAATGCAGAAACGAAGCGATTTATCCGACTTCCAAAAGGGCATGATCATTGGCTTTCGGGCCAAGGGTGGAAGCATTTCCGAAACGGCTGAGTTTGTGAACTGTTCGCGTGCCGCCGTGGTAAAAGTGTACCGTGCATGGCAAAATGGGACTGTCCAAAATCAGCGACGTGGCAAATGTGGTGCACCACGGGCCATAGATGACAGAGGCGAACGACGGTTGCGGAGATGCGTTCGGGCAGATAGACGGGCTACCGTTGAGCAACTGACCACCAAAATGAACCAAGGGGCTACCAAAAGTGTCTCCCAAAGTACTATTCAGCGAACATTGCTGCGTCTGGGCCTCCGAAGCAGACGCCTGGTTCGTGCACCTATGCTGACTGCTGTTCATCGACGGCGAAGGCTAGAATTTGCACGCCAGTACAGCAGCTGGACGTCCACTGAGTGGCGACAGGTTGCGTTTTCGGATGAATCGCGTTTTATGCTCCATCGGACAGATGGACGTTGGCGTATAAGGCGTGAAACCTCTGAAAGGAACCACCCTGCAACCATTGCCGGAACGGTCCAAGCTGGAGGCGGGAGCATTATGGTCTGGGGAATGTTTTCCTGGTATTCTCTAGGTTCACTGATCATTGTGGAAGGCACAATGGATCAATACAAGTACGCATCTGTCCTTGCGGACCATGTTCACCCCTACATGCGCATTGTTTTTCCTCAGGATGATGGCATCTTCCAGCAGGACAATGCGAGGTGCCATACAGCTGCCAGTGTACGTGCGTGGTTCGAAGAGCACCAGGATGAGTTTACCGTCCTCCCCTGGCCAGCAAACTCACCTGACTTAAACCCAATCGAGCATCTGTGGGACCATCTCGATCGAGTTGTTCGCGCCATGGATCCTCAACCGCGTAATTTAGCGCAGCTGGCCACGGCATTAGAGTCGGCATGGCTCAACATCCCAGTGAACACCTTCAGGGACCTATGTGGCTCTCTTCCTGCACGTCTCGCAGCAGTCAGCTCTGCGAAAGGTGGTTATTCTGGCTTTTGACAGATGGTAACATTAATGTGACTGGACTGTATATCATCCAAAGAATGCTTTGGAGACAAAATTCTGCTGTTACTCCCCGTCACTGTTTAGCAGGAATTTTTTTTCCGGTGCAGTAAAACACTGCCGAAAGTCATTAATACATCGCGCATACAGCAAAAGCGCGTTCCGCAAAGTTAACTTTCTACGAAAAAAATGCTCTAGGTGTATAATTTAAACAAACCTAAACATTGCTGTAATTGAAAGGGGAAAACTAAAAAATGTTAATACAAGGATATTTTTATTGCTTACTAAGAACGTGATACAATTTCTATTTTTTTTAATGTTGGTGATTTTTTCCTTGGAACAATATATGAATAAATGAAGCAATTCTTTGAAAGTTTCACGGTAAGAAGCACAGAATTTTTCAATGTGTCCTCTTTCTTCTTTTAATTTAATCGTCATTGCATAATTAAGCCGTTCATACATGTTTTTTAATAATTCATTCAACTCTAATAATTTATTCAAAATTGATTGATCAAAGTTAAAAGCGCTTTAAATTCTTCTTCATTATCACGGCTTTGACTGTCGGTTGATATGATAATTCAGTTCTTCATTCGTCAATTATCTATTAATGCTTTGACTTCTTCCGATATCTGAAATTCCTGCCCGCTAATTGCTTTTGCGGTTCGTACGATTTCTTCGGCTTTATTTTCCTTCGATGAAAATCATTTAAAATTGTTGATAATTTCTCACCAGAACTGATGCCAGCAAGCATTCAGTGTTGGAGAATAAACTTCCAGCCGCGTATGAGTAAACTTTTAGCGTTGGAAAAATCAAATGAATACAGTTACGATAACGAGATAAACGAAATCGTGTTCCACAAATGAACTCTCGGCAAGGGTTTAGTTAAGAAAATTAGCTCTTGAAAATAAACACCAATTTTACATGCAGAGAATAAAATGAATCATAAAATTACATAGAACCCTTAGGAGGGATAATTATCGCTGCTTTGTAAAAGGTTAATTAAAATTGAATTCGTTTTGTACAGAAAAGGAAATTTGTTAAGATTTATTTCTCTCCCGTCCAAAAAGAAGATTCCATGATAATTTCAGTTCATAATAATTCGCGCCTTCATTTCCATTATTTCGTAATAACTTTAAGAGAACTTTTTGAATTGATAACGATACTCTACAAATCAGTTTTGTAACACTAATACATGATCAGGAATAAGCGATATTAGATACTTGCATTTTTAAGTATAATTAAATAACCATTTATGAGACTCATATTTTGTAGGGCGACCTCCTTTTAGATTGTTGCCGTATATCTATCGTGAGGTGGGTTCTAGACATATACATGAACGTGACGTGGGCATCTTCATATAGCATACGCATGACTATGTCAAACACTTTATTATAGCACGAACAAAGCAAACATAATTCACATAAAATTAGCAACACAGTATTCCACTGGCGTACAGTGCGTAATATGTATTATCGTGACATTCTCTTGCTCTGTGATCTCAACTCAGTGTCACGTAAGAGAGAGACGAAAACACGCACCATTCAGCTAAAGTGCGTATGCGTGGTGTTTCATCAAATCATCACGCTGTTATCCAAATTTCTCACATCTATATTTCAACAGATTTTTATCGGATAATCATTAAGCTTGGAATTACTACTTGTTGATTCCCAACGAGTTGCTTTTGGCTCAGCACGGAGTTCTGAACCAAATGTTTAATTGGTTCCTTGAAACGTTTGAAACTTTTTGCTTTCCTTTGATGATGAGGTGTATTTATATTTAAAAGTATTAATTTATTTACAATTACTTATGATTTATAGTTATTGATTTAGATGCATATTTATTATTATTATTATTCAATAATAACATTTTTATCATTACATTATTTTTTCTGAGACTCTATTTTAATCTCCCCCTTTTTGAAGTAACTATGCATACTGACCTCAAAATTAAGCAGTCTGAGAAGCAATAATCCAAATCTTGTCGATGTGTGGTCTGTGTCATCGATTCTTTGTTTAACTCATTTATGTTTGCCTATGAATCACACCAAACACTTTCGTTTTCAGGGAAAGCGGTGTAATTTAATTGGAAAAATATCCACGCATACGCCGCTTTCACGCAGTTGTGTACAGTAAAGAATTTGCCCTCGAAAATAACTAGATATACCTTAAAGCTTCAGGAATCTAATTTAAAATTTCACTATCGTACGGTGAAAGCTAATAGATTCGAAAATGGAAAATGTACTAAAATTCTTCATGTTAGACTCATGGGAAACACTAGTAGAGTGTTACAAAGGTATTAAGAGTTCTGAAAAATTAATAAGTACTTAAAGGATTCAGTGAATTTTCAGGAAGTAAATGAAACGGATTTCAGGGTAGGCAAGTTGTGAAATTACTAATAATATGCTGTCTGACGAGAAAGACACGATTTATAACCTTGAGAAAAGTCCGCATATCCCAATTTAGAAGATTTGTAAATATTAAGTGAAAGCCCAAAGTCGGCGCACATGTGTGAGCTAAAAACAATACAGAGTTCGGCGAACTGTTGCTTCCCTAAGTTCCAACAAATTATGCGTGAATATGTCTAGAGCTATGTCTGCCATAAGTGTAAATATATAAATTTCCGCAATTTGGCTGCTTACAACATATAAGGCGAAGTTTCCCATCTTAAATATTCGAAACAGACTTGTTAGGCCTTATTCTAAAAATAGGATAATAAATCACATTTTCTCGTCGTAATCGTAAATTATTTTCCAAAATGGTGGAAATTAATACTACTACGACATGCATCGATAAAGTCAGTCGCTGACACAGAAATATCAGCCATATGTTCCTGAACACATGAATAGTACTATATTATAGTGCAGAAATAATTCGTCGAAAATTCTCGCAAAATTACATAATTCATGTATGTTGAGGCTTTGACATAAGCGCTACAGTCATCAAAACGAGACGCTATGGATACAACACCAGCGGAATTATTGGTAGGATAATCGAGACCGTCTTAGCTAAATAATTTTCTGGGCGGCAAAAGAAAAGAAAAGATATGAAGGAGCTCATTGATGAGACACTAAAAATTTTTGACATGGATCAGGAAAATCAAAACATTTATTGCACAGAAATTGAAAAAGGCACAGATATTGAAAAAAAGGGGAGCAAGTGCTGAAAGTGACACATAAACTTTCATTGGTGAATAAACATGGAGTAGTAATTTTTGTCTGAGTTCATAAGGATGGTATTTAATCGTGAATGTGGCCAAAATGTGTTCTGGTTCTGCAAATTAAGGTGGGGTTTATGATTTCCACGAATTGTGACAAGATGAAAAAAAGTTACATGAAAATGAAAAACATCTTTTGAATGAAATGAAATTCAAGCAAAAGTAGCCTTTTGTGTTCATTGAAATATTCCCCTGAAAAGTGCGACCCATATTGTCGGGTTAAATTCAGTTAAGAAATTTAAGGGAGAGACATTCTACTGGTAGTGTGAATAAAGAAGGTGGTCGTAAATAGTCTGAAACTGCAAAACGACGGACAAACATAGCTGTTGAATATTAGAGTATCAGATTCTAGATTAGAATACTCAACGGGTAGCTCGCAAAAAGAAAACGATTGAGACAAAACAAACACCGGGGACCAGGAAAAGTAGAGATTATGATAAAAATGCAGTTTGGAAATCTTGCAAAGAAAACAGGTAATCAACAGCAGAAGTATAAGGAATTGTAAGATCATTTTATTTGGAAGCGAAAACACCCCGATAATAAGGTGAAGAAGCCGAGGCGAAAGAGATGATGTACGGTTCCGACGCAGCAGAAAAGACAGAGAGACAGAAATAAAGCCTGTTACACAGTCGACGAAAGGGGAATCGAATGTATGGGACAGCGTACACGACAGGGAACCGACTGAGTAATGAGGAATGGACAGGGCAGCGTTCGCGAGAGTTAGGCGTGGACGGAATAAGGTACACTACAGGGGCACCGATCGAGAAGTGAATGATGGATGAAGTAATATACACTACAAAAGGACCGACCGAGGAATCAAGGAAGGACGGAGTAGTATGCAGGATGGGGGAGCTTACCGAAGACTGCTGAATGACAGACACTTTTGCAGCGCTAGTGCTGGAGGAGAATGACTGAGTAGAACTACGACGAAAAATAAATGCACCAGCTAAAAGCTAAGTCAAATTTTGGTTTTTAATATTTAGTGTATTTTAATGAATTCCAAAATTAAGGTGGTATTAACGTATATGTATGTTTAGTTGTTGAATAGTTGCAAATTTTCAAATTGATTGTAAACATATAATATTACAGAGTATCTTTAATTCTCGAGATATATGTGAAAATTAAATGTTTCAATGAAATGGTATTAACTGCTGTAATGAAAAATTAGTGATGATTGGAATTTGAAAATTTAAAGCAAGGAAGAGGAAATCATGTCTCTACTTTTAGTATTTGCAATTAATACATCGGCCTGTTTTTTACAACAATAGGCTAGCTTGCAGTGTTAAGGTGTTCTCGAGTTTAGTCGCTCAGCACTAACATGTTATGTAATGTGGTTTAGCGGTAGTTGTATGAGGCAACACAACATGTGCATTTCGCACAAAAATATAACGACCATACCAAAAATCAGTGCAAATGGCACATAACTGTCTTGAAGAGGGGAAGTATATTTTGTTGAAGTATATTTTCCGAGGTTATAACGGGGTAGATGTCTAGACATATATCAAAGTCTTTTCCTTGGAAAGGGAAAGTGTAATATTTTCAAATTAGTAACATTTAATATTGTATTAATGCTTTCATTTATGCTTCGTTTCGCAGCGAAGTCTTTCAATGTACAGGAGTTTGCAAATTTTAGGGTAAGAAATTTAGTCTAAAAGGATAGTAGGAACTGTGACCGGCATAATTAGGTCCCTGCCATAGGAATTGCTTGCTTATCGATAGAAAAGCCGCTGATCAGAATAAATGTGAATACCTCATATTTGGCACTGACGCTTTAGTAAGAACTGATCATTAATAGATCTTTGACTGTTCGACCCAACTGGTGTTGTAACTTCGGATAGAATCACTAAAGTTGTAGACAGTTAATCCACTGTTAAAGTTCGGGCACGCCACTGTTTTCTAACAGCTTTTCAAAATTCTACTAACTTAACCCTTCATTTTTAGTTAATATTTCTGCCGACAGATGGCGCTATCGACTCTTCCACTGGGCGCTTGTGGGTATAAATACGATCGACATTCGCTTTCTCGCTTTTGCGGAATTTTTTGTTCCTGATTAAGGGCGACCCGTTTTGCCCTCGAAATCGATTGGGATTTTAAAAAATCTACGCAGAATACAAAATTGCCGATTTGCCTGTTTTATGTAAAGAGTATGGTTTACTTTAGGAGCATAAACTAGCATCAAACTTATAACAGACGTTAAGTGAATTATCACTATGTCTGGAATGAACACAAAGTTTTGAAAGGATTTAAAACAAATATTTTTATTTAAATCAGAACCTGAACATAAAATGCATGTCTAGTGTTCATATAATCAAACAAAACTTGTGGCGATGGAATTTTAAGTAAGACTCAGATTCGAAACAATTTAAAATGTAAGCTAATAGTCACGACTATTCATTTTAACATGATGTTGGGTGAGAACGTGAACCGGCGCAACAATTTAAATGATGGCAGTCATAACGCGAATAATTTCCATCTTATCAGAGCTGGTGAAACATGGTAATGTGGCATCTACAGGCAGCAATACGCTCCGTCTCACACCCAAAAACTACAGACTAGTTGTGATAAGACATGTTCTAATATTACAGAAGCAATAATTCTTTCAGTAACGCCTCAGCTTGACCTTACAAGAGTCGTAAATTTCACGATTAGTATCGAGAGATTTTTAACGATCTGCACTATGTCTGTCATCAAAGCCTCTCGATGTCAGGAAGGCTTACGGATCAATAATCCTGTTGATCCTCTGATATCCTTTCAACTACAACGAATAAGAGGACTTAAAATATAAACAAAAAATTAAGAGGGCGTAACTAATTCAGGCTACAGATTATTTCAGACAGAGCAACAGGTTAGAATGCTCTGAAACTCTCGACTAAAAAGACTCTTGCTGCAAACAAGGTAATCACGTGATGAGGATAATAACTTTACTTACAAAATTTATTTCTATGTTTTCAATATCCTTATGTATTGTTAATACAGCTTTCCATAGATTTATAATAAATGTGTTTTATTTCTAGATGCTGGAAGTAATAAGCAACCCAGACAAATCGCAGATTGGTCAGTTACCAAACCTTACGCGCAGTAGCGGCATCAGCGCAACTTACTGTCATCACCTCAGTTTCATTAAATGTAGTATTAAAATGTCCCTTATTTATTTGTCGACTGAAGATAATTTTTATCCACATATGATGAGAGAAAAGTTATTTTAAGATTAGTAGTCAGATGTATTTTTCTAAATCCTAACGAGCAAATTCAATTGCACTAACAAATAATACAAACTCAATCAAAGTCATGAAATCCACGAAGTATTTCAAGTATGCACATTCCAAAAAGTGTTCAAGCACGAATATCTGCTTCCCTTTTAATCAATAAAGTACTTGCACGCATTAAACAAACGAAGCTAACTTAACATCTAATCAATTAGTGACATCAGTTTCGCGACTTCGAAAGCAACTGACAATTTACTCTCGCCTGTTTCACTTTATTCTTTTGCCTGTCTTTTCCAGGTCTCTTCCAGCAAAACAAAGCAATGAATATTAAAGAAAGCTTAGCTAATTTGCACTTCTTCAGAAAATTAAATATATCTCAATTATTTATCAAAGTTGGGAAGTATGTTCACGAATAGCACGGAAGCTAATTAATGTTGTTTTCATTAGAACCTAAAAACAGATATGCTATAATATAACCTTATTTCTACTATTTCTCGATTTAAAGAGAAGCTCCACTATTATGTTAACTTAAAAAATTATTTCATTCGCTTCATGAAGGGCATGCACTAATTATCAATGAATTATTTAAAACAGAAAGAGAATTTTAAATGTTTGTTTAATTTTCTTTCTATATAATGATTTGTAGTATAACAGCTCCAAATGCTTTCCTATTTATGATAAAAAACCGGATTCCAATAAGAACGTTAATAATTCTAAATAAATGCTAATTATCTCAGATTCCCATATTTCTTTTGTTCTCCCAACAAAGAAGATTTAGATAACATTTCTAAGCCTCGGACAGTTATTTCTCGACTGAGGAATGTATACCTTGTAAATGGAAATTCTTCATTTTGATACTGGCTACAAATTATTTCCTATATAAAAGAGCTGTGGTAGATGCACTGCTAAAAGAAAAATATTTGACATTTAATTAGTGGCTACATACCTTGCCATGTCTTAGGAAATCAATGGCTGGAATGTAATATTAATATGAGGCAGTTATTAAAAGCTTTTATTTAGTTTGTAGAGATTTATATTTATTTTAAATAACCAGTTAAATTTAATTTTAAGTTCCTTTCCTGTACGTCTTTATTCCCCTAAATTGTTAGCGACAGAATACTTAAATTCGGTAACATGCGTGAGGAATGCAAGTTCTACCAGTGGAAGAAAAAGTTTACATATCGAGTTCTAGAAGGGAAAGATAGAGAATCTGGAAAAACTCGGAGTGTGTTGTAGCGCAAGCTTCGGCTTAGCAGTTATTGCTGGTTAAACGTGGCGTAACGACTACTATTTTGCTGCCACTAAACTCATCTACGCGCTGTAGGATACAGGATTGTCTGAGCCCTGTTTAATTCTACTACTTGTTAATATCTTCAGTACTGTTTCAGCTATCGCCCGAGCAAAATGCGCAAATGCAAAATGCCCCGAGCAAAATTATGATCATGTTTGTAGATTTACGAATCGAGTCACGGAGATTCTTTTGATATTAAACACGTCCGGCGACCGTGGAGGAGGTGCAGGATTGGGTAGATGTAGACAATTCTGTTCACATCGTTTTCTCAAGCTGATAGCGAAAGAATCAGACAACTTCATCATACAGACAGCATATTTAAAAACCTACGACAACAATCGTATTGAAACTTCGAATGTTCCGGATAAGGTATTTTTCCGGGTAATTGAATAAATATTTCCAGAACTTACTTGTTCGCGTTTTGAGGTGCCATCTGTGGAAGCTATGGAATGAAAAATCCGCTGCAGACATTTGAAGTTTTATCCAATCACATTATGAAATGCTTTACTTTCCTGTGATAATATATACGGTAATTTTAAGATGTGATTTTTCTAAAATACAAAATTTTGTGTATTTGTTTTAATTTTAAATAATTTACACAATTTTCTGTACATTTGATTTAATTGTGGACAATAAATCGAGAACACTATCAGCGGATTTTTATTCCGCAGCTTCCACAGCAGGCACCTTGCTACAGATACGTGCTAATGAGATACGCGGTTATTAATATTCTCTATCAACTTATAAAAATTTGGCGTATATTCTGAGGCACAGCATGCCAGCACAATGTTTCTTTTCACATGCTCTTGGAGTCGACATATTTCTGCACTTGCCTTTTATTATGCCTGCTTTTCATGTTAGAGCATATCTAGGTATATTTTTGTATGCAATGGTGTCCGTCATTTCAGAAATTTCATCACTTTTATTTTCTGTGCTTTTGAATGTTATATCAATACAAAAGTAATAATTTCCCATTTAGCGTCCAATTTGTTAATAAAAAATTTTTCCATTGGCAAAGTCCCTTTTGTTATGTCTAATTTAAAGAAAGGACTTTATGAGCAATAAAACAGACTCTATAGAAAACATCTAGGAATATTTTTTTTAAATTTAGAGCTAAGGAATGGAAGGTTTCAATATGCTAAGATGGATTATATTCCACAATAAAATTCTGGTCTGTAATAAGAGTAAATGACGAAACATACTGATAGTCTTTCTCCAGTAAGTGGTTCTCCTACAAATTAATTTCATCCAAGAAAGCAGATATTGAGCTTAGGATCATTTCCTATACGTGTTTTCTTGTGCCGCCCACACGGTATAATGAATAGGGAAACCTACTGCGGCTCGGATTCAAATCTTGGAGAAGGCATGGTTGCATTTGTCCGTCTTTTCATAAAAGGTAACTGTGTCCCATCTATTAGGTGCTTCCACAATAAAGTGGCCACCACCACCATTTCCGGCCTTAGTAGTGGCCAAGCCTAAGTCGGCTAAGTGGCTGCAAATGGAAAAAAAAAAGAAGAAAAGACGTATTTTCCTTTTCCTTCTAGAGTGGTATTTAGGTCATTAAGTTTTGCAGTGATATCGATTAAAAATGTCAAATCAAAAATAAACTCCATGTCATCCGAATTTCGGTCAGAGTTGTCTTTGGATGTGAGAGAAGACTTAATCTCCGGCAGCATTCCAACATATCATGTTAACATTTTTCTTCGACTCAGCCACCTTGCAGAGATATTAGGTATTTTAGAAGCAGAAGACGTGAAAAATGAGCAACGCCTTCGCTGGGACTCGAACCACGGACCTCTGGAATACACGCCCAGCGTACTAGTAACTACACCACGAAGGTATGCAAAGAAGGCGGAAGAAATATCTTATATATTCCCCCCTTTTAAAGGCCACTGGGTATTAGAGGACCCAATCCCCTAATCCTGGTGGTGGAGAAACATCATCCACCACCTTTTTTAGTTCAGGGCGGAGACATTAGGTATTTTAGAAGCAGGAGGTGTGAAAAATGAGCAACGCCTTCATCGGAACTCGAACCACCGACCTCTGGAATACGCGCCCAACGAGCTGACCACTACACAACGAAGGCATGCGAAGAAAGCGGGAGAAATACCTTATAACCTTACTTCTGATATTGAACATTTTTGCGGCCAGATTTTCTTGATGAATGACGTAATGATATGGATTAAATTTGGAATATGTGTAATCCTGTTTAGACAGCCAATAAACTCGGTATTATTCCCAATTGTAGCTGACGCACCATCGGTTGTGAATGCGACAATTTTTTTATTCGTACGTTTTTTTCAGTAATACAGGGTAATGAAATTTTAAATTTAAGGAAGTAATTCTTGTATTAAAATTGTACTAATGAAAATAAGTTTTATTTCTGCTCACTAGTTCCGGTTCGGATTCAAACCAGGAATTCTTCAACTCATGGATTTGACAGGGTGACCTGATCTCATGACCTCTAACCCATATCTTAGAGCTTTGGACCTCTTCTTTACTAAAAACATTGTTTAGACGGAAAGTATTACCAAAACAGTCACTTGAAACGTCGAATAATAACTGCAACTGAAACCGTAACTTCGGAGATGCTACAAAAGACAAGGACAGAAATTGAATATCGTCGACAAGCATATATAGAATGATATAATATATGTTGAGGAACTTTGTTATGTATATGAAACGTTATACATTTCTAAACATAGTACTAAAATATTTATGTGCACATATGTTTATTTTCTGCATAATATAATTTTGTAATCCAAGTACTCCCTAATGATTGCATCATATATCTTGACCTACAGTGTGCTTTGCCAAATTCAACATTGTCAGCGATGCTTCTTTTACAGAGAAGTAAGGAATATCATTCTTGTGAACATCTGAAGTTGTGGTGAATTAGTAACATAAGTGGATTCATTAAATTGCAAGGAAAAACACGCACATTTATCCAAACCAGGTATTATCTGTATGAAGATATCATTCGCCATATCATCCATTTCTCGTGCCACCGTGTTTCAGACAGAAGCACAACTTTCATAACTGAGATTACTTCATTTTAAATTCGTGAAATAAAGATTTTGACGTTCCTGGTGTAGCTTCCTTCACAATGGTGAATATGCCTTTCTATGTGATTCTTTGCTCCATTTTTGAGGGTAGAGAGACTACTTTGCTGAGCTTTTACAGAAGATCTTATTGACTGAATCTTATGTCTACGTAACACGAGAGTAGGTGAAAGTAAATTTAACGGTCCTGTACGTGAAGTGTAATTATGTCTATTTTATTGTTGCTTATTAAATTAAGGTTGATTTTTAAATTAAGGTTGTTAATTGGCTGTTTATTAAATTAAGTTTTTGTCTCGTGGTAATATTGTGATAATGGCAGGGGAACTTAAAGAAAGGATTCCGTGGTACTAGGGCCCGCGAGCCACCGGTTGAACACCACTACTGTATTTTATAGAGGAAAATGTAAAGGGGTTCGATGAAGACAAGCTTTCCTCTAAATAGGATCGATGCAAGAAAAAGGCTAGAAATCACTGTGCTAAATCATGCTTACATTATGAATAGGGAAAGCGCAGAGAGATACCTAAATCAGAAAAAACTAGCAATGATTCCCATCTGCAGTCTACCACTCACTGAATTGGATATTTTGGAAATGAGGCACCAAAAAATATTATCACAATCTACGAAATACCACTCAAAGACTGAAATTATATGGTTTACCTATATGGAAGCCGCAAAACCAGGATAGTGGTTAGGGAGGCTGATTGTTGTACCGAAGTTCCTGGGTTCGAATTTAGGAGAAGATAGGGATGTTTGTAAACGTATAGTGCCTGTGCGGCATGGGGGCATTCTAAAAATGCGGAGAACAGAAAGTCCTCTAAAGAGGTCAGTGGTAAGGGAAGAGGGGTGGGAGAACCTCGGAATCATCGCCCCTGGGGTGCTCTCCATCAAAATTGGGGGCGGAATTGAGTAGGAGAGATGTGGGAACCTTTGGACCAGCCCTCCCCGAGGTGCGCTCCATCAAAATTAGGGACGGAACTGAGCGAAGTCGTACTGTCACCTGAAGGTGCTTAATTCTCTTGTCAACGACAGGCACAATCTTGCACTCCTTACCACGATGAATTTCGTGGGCTTGTGCTGATGTTACTGTCAAACGAGTGAGATAAAACGCATCGAACAACAGCTATAGGGAATTGCTGCTTTCATTGTCGCTAATGTAACGTATTACTTGAAGCAAAGGGATTCGTAACTTAAGTTTCAGAAAATGACATTTCAATGATAATCTTATTCTTTTATAATTTACCTTTAATAATATATTTATTCCAATGCAGAATCTTGTTTCTTAAATAATCGGTAAAAAAAAAGGAACAGAAATGTCTTTTTTATCTTATACACATACAACAGAAAAAAATGTGCATTGCTCATTTGATATTTCTTTTTATATTAGTGAAGCTAAATCAGTGAGAAGATACTTCTAGAAAATACATTTAAAAGTGTTTTTTTTAACTTAGGAAGCAATTAAATTTTTATCTATAAAGATTTCTCTTTAATGACTATTTTTCTTTGCATCGTTAAAAGTATGTTATTTCAGAAAATCTAATTTATAAGAATTGTTAAAGTTCAAGGAAATATGTGTCTCTGTAAGACATATCGTCAGTTATCCGTAAAATGATTTGCAAATGCAAAACAAGTGTGAAGAACTAATTTGCTTTGCATATGCTCCTTGTTATCGTTTAAATTTCTACATCTGGATATAAAACTATTTTGCAAAAAAGGTTTTTATTCTTTTTTAAAAGCACTCTCTCTGTTTAACAGATCTCATTATACGGCTTGCTCGATGAAAACATTTATTCACTTTTTCACGATGCTTACTTAGCGCTTTGAATTTGATTTGCATCGATGCATTACTACGCTTTTCATATTCAGTCATATAATAAGCTTATAAATAAAGCATACTGAAACCAGAAAAGTTATTTTTTGTTAGTTTGTACTCATTGTTCTTAGGTAAAGTTAAAAATTTGTATTCAGCTCACTGAACCAGAATAATATTAAGAAAATAAATCTAACAAAACCTTTTAAGGTGCCCAAATTTCTTCAAAGGCACTATGAAGTAAAAACAGAAATTTATTAGCTATGATAATAACCTTGCTTAAATAAAATTATAAAAGTAAAAACAAAAATCTAACCGTAACGGATTCTAATCCATAATTATCAAATAAAGTTAGAAATAATTTTAATCTTGTCATTCTTGTACGCACCTTTCAATTCTACCATATCTACATTTTCTTAAACTTCTAAGATCCCAATGGAATTACTTTATGGGAATATTAAACGTTTATGCCAAAAATAAAAATTATATTTTTAGTATAGTTTAAGTACACTTAATGAAATAATATAACTTACAGTATCTACATCTATCCATCTAGCTATAAATATACGTATGGAAAGGATAATGAAAAAAATTAAATTAATCACCTGGCAATAAACAACAATACTGTATCTTTTTTAAAGATTGCCTTTTTGAAATTGGCAGCAGCGTTTCAGATATTATATTTCAAGGGAAATATCCATCTTGACTCTTCCTGAATCAATTTGAATGATTTGTTTGGGTGACGTCTGTATGTACAGATAGAATAAAGGACGTTTTTTCCAAAATGGATTCAAAAGCGATTTTTTTCGTGACGTCTGTATGTAGTACGTGTGTATGGATATATCTAATTCATGGCTTTAATTGAATTTCTGTTCCTTGGAGAACATATATAAAATATTTTTCTAATAATATGTATATATAACTTCTCCCTTATTCGTTCGTTATTCTCATAGTCTTATACTTCCAATAACATAAGTGTTTTTAAATGACGAAAATATTCATGTTTTAGCAGTGCCAAATAAAAAAAAGAAAGAAAGAAAGAAAGAAAAATTGAACAAATTTTTAATGCAATCTCCCAGTTCCTATACTTACATTTAGGAACATTTTATACACGTTATGACAAAAAAAAATTAAGAAGTTTACCTCCGTACTACAAAAATTGACCGGAATATTTAATCAAAATCAATTTAAATATCCAAACTTTGAGATAATTTTGAACATGCTTTCAAGGATCGGTTAATTAAGTAATTTGAAGAAATAAGTTTAAATGAAATGCAGCAAAAAATATGTATAATTTAATAGGCCGTACAAGGAAGTCATGTGGTGTCTACATCACACTTTTTTAAACGGAAAAAAAAATTAAACTGAATTTGGTTTGAAAATCCGTCCGTGAAAACAACAGCAACGGAAGGCAAGCTTATAAAACCGAACAGCCGAGAGAAGAATGCTAAATGTCGAATATAAAAGCTCGGTTCAGAATTAATCCATTTCATTCGTTTTTATTTAATTTGTTAATTTAAGTTCCATTTTGAAAATCTGAATTAACGTAAGAAGTATTACGTAAGGTTCTCAAACTACTAAATTGAGAATTTTTTCTTAACTGCATTTTATCTTTCAACAAAGAATAAAAGAAATTACTAAACCAACAATATTGGTGTAAAACATTTAAAGCCAAGGTATGTTATTTCTCTCACAAATAAAAGTAGATGCAAAATTTCTAGAGATTCGGCTGATACATTAAAAATTAATTTGAAAATAAACTAATCAAGAAACAAACAAAAATCCAAGCCAACTGAAATATGTTAAATGGTGAGAGTACAGCATAGCGCACAGTCGAAAATGCATGAAAATTTATCACCCAGATTTTCCAGTCGGTCTTTCTGCGCTCCGAAACGAAATGTTGAAAATTCGGTTTAACTTTTTCATTTAATTGGGAAGCGATTTTTTTAATATATTTCAAAATCTGTAAGATATTTTTTGATTATGAAAACACAAATAATTTTTTAATTTGCATATCAGGAAATGTATAACTTAAAATATCTCGATATTTTCACACTTTTTAAAAACATAAAGACAAAAATTTTTGTAATAATGCGACCATTTTCTACACTGCTTTTGATTTAAAAAATCACTATCTGATTCCATATCACGATCAAAAAGTCTTTTTCGCGACTGTCGCGCCATCTCGTTTGGGATCCCCTACTTACTAATCGACGATAAAAATGTATTTCTATTCTTTAAGCGAATTTTTGTATATTTATGGACCTTATTACACTGTATGACGAACAATTATACGCGAGCAATTACTTTTTGTTTACCTCAAATTCCCATCTACTTGATGTCCATAATGCTAATATTTCTTCTCATTTTATACGTTAATGTATTTATACTAGATGTATTCAAATTGCGTTAGGTTTAATTATCTTTATAGGGTTAGGGTTAATTACGTTTTAAAAACTAAGTAGCGTTAAGTGAACATGATTTCCTTATTTCTTTCTTCTATCAACATGGACGGTAATAGCTTTCTGTTTAACTTAACATTCTAAATTCTGATTGTTTAATTCTCAAGTAATGGAAAGTGTATTAATCCTATAATCTAATATTTAGTGTTTCAACTATCTCATTTCCTAAAAAATATATTGACTTCCTTTTTTTGGAAGAGTAGCTCGTTAATGAATCTAAGAGGCACCAGAGAAGTTAAATGTTCACTTTCTTTTATGGTAAGTTTACAGATGCTGAAGTTATTGCTAACAATTTTATTTTTTTCTTATCTCATGGGAAGTGTAGAAATGGACAAATTAACCTAAACGCTTTAAATAAAAGCGTATTTTTAATAAAAAAATATGCATTAGGGTCGGAAATCTTCTTGTAAAATTCCTGTTTGTTTAATTGCAAAGTGATTTCAAGACACTATATATGATTAACTTATATTAATTAATTAATTGATGAAGTTAGTTACTTTTATTCGTGTTTTTGTCAATCTTTGTTGCTCTGGCCTTGCATTCGAAGAGAAAAAATTCTGGCTTTGAGAACTTGTTCTGCACGTTTTGATTTTGATTTTACCAGTTTTTGACACATCTTTTTCCCCATCCGTCATGAAATCAAACTGATTATTTCGAAAATTAGAAATTTATTAACATATTTTCTTTTGTTTTCAGCTTTTTTTTTACACGTTTGCTTAAAGATTCCTGATTAAGTTGAAGTGAGTTCCTTGATCATTCAAGGACATGTTCGTGGTACTTCTGTTGTTTTGTTCTTAATAGCATCTTCATTTGATATGATTATAACACATTTAATTTATGACATATCTAACTTATAATTTGTATGAATATTTACCGTATTGATAAAGTTAATAAAATCGTATTTCTAACGCAGCATACTTCTTATAATGTCACATACTTCTTACATACACATATTACTTACCTCAAAACAGAATTCTCGAAAATTGTTTTTATGTGCAATTGACAGATAATATACTAGGAATCAATCAATTTTTAATTTTTTTAATTTTTAATTTATATAAAAAATTTATATCAGTATTTTAGCATTTTTTCTAAAAACTAAACTTTTAAATTTTCAAAAAATTTTTCTAACATTATAAATTAAAGTTTTACTGATTTGTAATTTAAAAAAATTTTTAAAACAATTTCATAGAAATTTTCACATAATTTTTTACACAAATTTTCAACATACACACAATTTACATTACTTGCACATTTTTTGCAAAATTTCCTACACAAAATTCCAAATTTTCACCAATTGACAAATTATAAATTTATAAAAAATTATTTAAAATACTACTTTACACACAAATTAAAATTTTTTACAAAAATTTTTAAAAATTTCTCTACACACTTGCATCTTTAAATTGGCTCAGCCACACTCCATACCTAAATAGTTGGTTAGTTTAAACAAAAAATTACAATTGCTTGTCTAGTTAATTTAAATTTAAACATGCATTCCTGATCTTTAGGAAATGAAAATATTTAATAAATATTTATGAATTTTTTGAAA
>KK113897.1:315918-326335 GCA_000611955.2 Stegodyphus mimosarum
GGGAAATACACACAATAAGGATGGAGAATTGCATAACAACCTATTACCAAAAACTTATTGTACGTTGCTAAGTAGTGCCTTGTGCGAGAACGCTGGAAGGGAAATGGAGATTTCCTTATTTGAGCGTCAGCCAGTTTACGAAAAGCATGCAACGAGCGGTAGCCAGTATATGAAGAGCAGGACGCTAAATGAATTTATGGAAAACTACTCTGACAGATATCAGCAGCACCACATAGTGTTCGCACGTGTGCATCAAAATTTGTGCAAGTACTGGTCATTAAGAAGTAGCAGGACTAGTGAGGGAAGGCCACGATTGACGTATTACGGCTATTATGGAAGAAAGCATGCTGGATGCTGTGGAGACTAATCCCAGTACCAACATGCGTGCCGTTGCCTGTGCCTTAAGAGTGTCTCGTTACAGTGAACAGCGTGTCTTGAGCGTCGAGTCCTTACATGCCTTCTACCTCCAAAAGCTTCAGTTACTACTCCCAGATGATAATCTTGCATGTTCGCATTTCGCACAGTAGTATCTGCAGCAAAATGTACGAGATTAGAATTCCCAAGTTATGTGTTGTTCACTTATGAGGCCACATTCAGTAGAGATGGTGTATTCAATCAACATAATGCGTATTTGTGGGCTCAAGAGAGCCTTCAAGGTATGCGGCACCACGCAACGCAACATCACTTCGCAGTAAATGTATTGGCAGGCTTAGTCGGCGACTCCTTAATCGGCAGTACCTTTTATCATCCTGCATGACCGCTGCTAATTATCGGATCTTCCTGGATCACGTTTATTCCGGCTTACTGGATGATGTTCCATCAACTGTATTCCACCAACATGTGGCTCCAACATAACGGGGCACCTACTCAATCATTTGAACGGGTCATTCCCGTATTGATGGACTAGGGTGTAATAGACCGATTTCCTGGCCCCCACCCTTGCCTGATTTATCGATCCTTGATATCTTTCTGCTGAAGACCTCAAAGCTATCGTGTATTACGATACTGTGGAGTCTGAAATAGATATCGTAGCAAGCTGTTGCTGCAATCAAAGAAACTCCCGATGTATTGTATCCGGATGTTCGTGTCCGGGAGTCAATTTTCCATCTATGCCATGCGCGTCTGGTGTTTGATGGTGCAGACTTAGATCATATTTTGTAACTTTAGAGCTATATTCATCTCGTAGGTCATTCATACTCATGATTAGAGATGAGCAAAATCGCTTCTTTAAGGGATCTGATCGTTCGCTCACTGAAATAAATCAAACCTTTTTAACGATTTGCCGCTCATACCAATCACCTTGATGAATGCGTTCGGAATACGCATGGATCAAGAACGGTGGGCAAAGATGATGAAAAGCAGAAAGAGTTGAACAAAGAGTGGAATTGCTGGAACAACTCAACAAAACCGCTCACGTCCCTGGACTGATTTCTTTCAACTGTACTTTTGAGATACCGTAAAGAAACCTTTCTACACAGAATAAGAATAAAATTCTGGAATAAAAAATACTAAAAAAATAATGAAAGCTAAACTCGCTTTTGTTAAAGATTATATTATTTTATTACCATAATTGCTATTTTGTTGCTATTACAAAGCACGATGAAAAAATAAATTTTTAGTTTGGATGTAGATCCCAAACTATAGGAAACTGTGCTGATAATACCGGCATTTTCCTTTTTTAATTAATTAGAGAAATATCGCTCGAGGTTCTTTTATTCGATAGCAGACACATCTTGTTCTGCAATCTTGAAAAAATACACCAGATGGAAAAATTTCTATCGGTAAATATATACTGAAGAAGATTATGAAGAAGATTAAAGAAAGAGAAGATTAAAGATGATTCTGAAGAAAATTAAAGAGAAATTTACAGCTCTTGATTACAAGATGTGAGTAAAATAAGTAAATAAATAAAAATATAGTTTGTTATTTTGCATAAATATTACAGCAATATTTTATAAAAAAGGTAATACATAATATATAATATTTTGACATAGTATTGAAAGAATCGAAATGAAACTCGAAGGAACAGCTCCGAGGAAGAGAAAAGAGCGAATAATCAAGACTCCGCAGGAGACAGATTTGAAAGTGCGAATAATGAAGACTCCGTCGAAATCAAATCCAATCACGACTCCGAAGGCCCTCTATCTTACAGCTAGGAATCCGAAGAACTAGTTCCTCTAATCTACATACTTTTGGGATAAAAACGCTTTATCCATTTGTAAACAGGGGAGATCAGTTTCTCTGAGATGCGTCAGTTTATTTAATGTTTTGTTTTTTACATACCAGATGGAACACAAGCAAGCCAAAAGCAAAATATAGGTCAGATACCTCTCCGATAAATAATAAAGGAAACCCTGCTGGTTCTTACAGTAAGAGGCATCAGTTTTTTGGCACGCTTCCCAACAGCTCTCGATGAACTGTTAAAGAACTGCCGTTCCGTTTTCGTCGGAGAGCTGATCATTCGTTCAATCTACTGAATAGGTTCTAGAGTGGATAATCCATTTCTGCTCATGATGTCCAATAATCTCTTGTTCCCATTCTGATGTTCTGCCTGTACTACCACTTACCCCTGATGTTTCCGGTAATGTGTAGCTATGCAATTCTCAATCCTTATGATGTGGTCTACTTCCCCCAAAACTTTATAGCTATATTTCTTAGGAACACTTTATATATATGTGTGTGTGTGTTTGTAAACTGACAAGACATGTTTATATAAAAACCGAAACCAAATAACGCGCTAAACACTGCAATAATTTAGTGGAAGCAAGAGAAATTTTATAAAACTGAAACACCTAAATTTATATTTTTGCGGAAGAGCAAAAGTTAATACTACAGGGTAATAATCCAAAATTTATATATAAAGAAAAGTAAGCGAAGAACCGATTGGTAAAGCTATTTGAAGTACTGTCTCCAATTTAAATTAAAAAATTCTTCAGTCTTAACTCTTCAATCTTGATTAGTCTTTAACCTGTCTGTCATTACTTGAGAAATCTTTCTTTCAGTTGTAGTAATTTTAGCCGGCTCTTCTTTCTTTTTTACTTCTTTCTAACTTTTTAAATCCTTCTTAACGTAATGTTATAGCCTTAAGGTTCGGTTTCCGGACTTTTTCGGGAATGATTTATGGGATTAAAGTCTGATAATTAAGAGGATGTATGCAATTATTTCCGAAAATGAATTGCAAGACATAAACAAGGTCCTGATGCAGTTTTTAAACATTATTTAAGAGATGTTATTAATAAGAAACATCGATACCCAGAACAAATGTAAATAAATAAGACGTCTTCCTTTTACCCTTCTAGTTAAATAATCAAACGGGCTTGATTCATAAATTGTAACACTGTAAGCATAAAAATACTTGCTGCGCAATTTAATGTCTTAATTTACAAATGAATGATAATTAGCATGTAGGAAAAATCTGCTATAAAACATTTAATTTCTTAAGGGAAAGTTCTAATTTTATAATATTATTGAGGATGAATTTCTCAGAAAGGCCTAGTATAATTAAACACCACTTTTTACAAAGCGATCTTTGGAGTACAACATTTCTTTCATCTGCATCACTACCTAAAGATTTATTTAGAGTTTTTTAAGAGAAACAGTTTATTAAAATATTCTTTAATACTTGTAAAGTCTCCCCTTCTTAGGAAGCATAAACTAAATCGAGACTCAGGCTGGATCTGAGCGACTTATCGCTATGTCCAGTAAAAAGACATAGCTTCAGAAGAGTATAAAAGACCCTTTTAATAAGAACTCGCTAATTTACCAGAAGTCACTTCTTGTGCTTACGACACCAGCCAGCATTTATGAAGTAACTCAAAAGTAATGAATTCAGATTAAAACTAATCTAAGTCGTAAGTTAACCAAAGGCTATCCAGAAATGAATAACGCATCTGGTTAAAGATGTTATACGTAAACTATCAATCGTTCAAAATATGAAAAATATGCGTCCCACCTAAAAATAATCCTGCTCTCTTCGATTAATTTCCGTTTAATCTGTACTATTTCATGAATATTTTTATAGTTTTCTGACATTTCATTGAATTTTGCATTAACTTGTACTATCTTCTTTCTTCATATTGTTTAAGATACGCTTACAATTAAGATGGCTGAAAAGTGTAATGATGGAATCATAAAAGAGCTACAGAGGGTGTTTGCACATTTTTGGAAAGATATTGGGCCCGTTTAATTTAATTGATATTTAAAACGTAAAGAGTATTTTAAGTGTTCGATCTTATAGCCTTTTTTTCTGGAAAACTGTGTATTTACATTTCTGATTTCTGTGATAGAAGGGCTTTTTGTAAAATTTCCAGAGATACTGCATTTTATTTCTCTACCACTACTCCCCAGAGCAAATCAATCATGGTGGGTTTGCTCTTAGAAAGAGCTCTTTTAAAGGGACCAAAGACATATAGTTCACTGTTTAAACAGCAGGGAACTGCGCAGGATTATGTGTTGAAAAAGTGATTAAATATAGGGTGAACGTGATTAAATATATGCAATACCTACATTAGTCTTCATTTTTTCAAGAAATTCAGTGGTACTTTTCGAAGTATGAGTCTTCGCTTTATCTCGATGAAATTTCAATTTTTGAAATTCTTTGATAAAGAAATGAAATTTCTTCCTTAAATATCTGATGTAAAACTTTTTCTTGATGGTACGTTATGTTGCTTTTAATATTTTATACGATTATTATTGTTTTAATTAACCATTTATTATGATTTAGACCTTTAGTATAACTTCTTTTTCGTTTCCTCATCAGAAATGTTAAATCAGTTATATAGTACTTAAGGTTTAGGGATTTTAAGAGAGAGCGTGTTTCTGTTTTTCAAGGCTAATTTTCGCCAGCTCGAATAAGATTGAAATTATTCGGCTTTGCGGTATAGCTTCCATCATTTAAATTTTTATGCGAAATGAGAATTTCTGAGCCTATTATAATTATTGTTAATTGCTAATTAGAATTAAACTTAACTGTGTAGTCTTCCACTATTAGGCTTAGTTTAAATTCTGAAATTTAGTGTTACCCTAAGTTGCATCGCCTCAATTAGTAGCTGATATTTTGAGCTCGAGGCGTTCATTTATGTTCAAGTTTTGATTTTAATAAAACGATTATTTTTATCTTTTCAAAATTCCGTAATTCATTTCAGACTCACTGATAACTCGTTTAACGTTTGTTAGAAGTTTGGTACTAGTTCATGCTACCAGCGAAGGTCAAACTTCCCATCGTAAAGGAATCCTGCGGCAATCATATAAAAACGCCTTACCGAAATGTTCTTTCCATTGGCGGAACCAGATTTATACATTTTTTCTCTTCATTCGAAAACACATCGCCTTTTTTTGTTACAGTCATTTAAGCAAACTCGTGTTTCACCAAGGGTCACAATATATTTACTTTTCTCTCCTGCTAAATAATTTTTATACAGAGTTCTACAAACTGTTCGGCGTTGAGTCAGATGCTGTGATCAAATACTTATGAACATTATGTTTTTATAGCATTTTTAAAGTTTAAATTTTAGTTTATTTTCTTATTTATTGTTACTGTTTAAAGATTCTGCAACTGTTTCTGCGTCTGCGGATTTTGTTCTGTTATCAACGAATTAACTTAAGAAACTTCAAAAAAAGTACGTACCTTTTTCGAGTATTCTTTCGGAGTCTTCCTTCCATGTAGAAGTAATGACTGACGTTTTTTCTTTCCCCGATTAATAAGTTCCCTTATTTTGAAGTTAAAAATTTTAATATCATGCATTTCACAGCTTTTTTGAATTATGGAATAGAAGTATTTATCTTCGGAAAGCAAAAAAAAACTTATCCTTCAATCCACAGCTTGCTTATATGCGACATTTTGAGAGAAGAATAAATTTACGAGTAGCAGACGATATTTCCTATCTCAAATAATAAGCTGTTGCCAAAAAACTTTATTCCAATCATTTACTTTTCTATAATTCTTTACCAAATTACTTTTAAAAATATGTAAATCCCTCTGTATCGAACTATCAGCAATGGTTTACTAATATATTTTTCGGTGTCTCCTAACTGCATTGGTAAACATGCAGGAAAAAAGCCTAATTTTAATCTAGAGAACACTCGATGAGATTTAAAGCTGAGCATACACATATAGATGGTACAATAATTTATTTACTTCTACACTTAGACTCTCAGATGCAAATGTAGGGGGAAATTACAATAATTGTTTGCAACTCTGATTGCTAGCCGTGAATATCATTGTTTATATCGATTAATTTAAATGTATTCTCCTCGGGGAAAGTGAATTCGGGAACGTTTATGATAAATTGCATGGTTTGATCACAGTATATAACAACTGTCTAGTTTAAAGTCAAAGTCATATCAATATTTACGATTAAGTAATTATAATATGTACTACGACGTCATATATTAAACACGATAGCGACAATCACATGAACGCAATATTAAGCCACATTAATGTGATTGTCTTTTATATTGCTTTTGTATTTCAACACTGAAACGTGTAAATGTTTTACGGAAGGATCCTTTTGCGGAGAAATTTCTCCGAGAGACTGGTTTCTCTTCTAATTAAACTGTCTCTTATACTTACAGGCATCCGCAAAATAATTAAAATTGTATTTTACATTGAGTCATCGGGCAAGATCAGCTAAAATAATGCTATTTTATAAAGATAACAGTTTCCCTTAGTTATTTAACTTATTATTAAAATTTTTGTTATCTTTCCTGAACTCCTCAACTTCCCCTCGCATTTCCTCGCCAGGATTTAATTTAAAGTTAAGTGAAATTGTAAAGCTATTCTCTAAATTTTAAAGTTAAGTGTTTTCGCTACTCAGAGCACGTTTCGTTTCTCACCTTGCTGTTACGCTAATACACCTCTTGGCCATTTCGAATAACTGTCACACCTATTAGGTTTGTTGAGTCAACCTAAGTTAGCCTTAATTTAACTTGCTAATCCAGAACTATTCTTTTTAGACTCGAATTTGATTTTTGTAATAACGTTTGAATTCCATCGCAAGTTGTCGGTGTTATTGTAAAGCACGGCATGCAGAAAGTCATGTATTGTCATACATGCCTTTCTGCTCACAATTGAAAATTAATAAAGGATTATTTTCACCCTTCTTCTGTGCTGGTATTTCTTCATGCCTGTGCGAGAATTCGCCAGGTTCATTAGTAAGATCTATATTAGTTTATGTGGCCTAAGAAGACTAAATCTTATACATTAATGGAAACGCTTGCGTTAAAATAAAAATATTATGTGAGCATTTTTATTTACAAAATATTTTTGCTACATATTGGAGTTCTTTTTGTTTCCGAAGTACACATTTAAGACATAATTAATGTTAGATCTCGGTTTAACTGTGCATACGTTATAAAACCAAAATTAATATTTATGAATATAAAGAGAATCCCTCCTTCTTTGCAACAGATCATTTCAATATTTCTCGTATAATAACATGGAATTCAATCTGAAAATTTAGATTGCTATTCAGTAACAGCTCAAAAATAAGTAAAGAAGCTAAGAATGGGAGTTTTAACACTTTTTTTCTAACAACAATGAAACAACAATGAACTACAATGAAAGAAAGAAAATGAAGTCCAGGATTGAAAATATTTTATGAACAGTTATGTGATAATAAAGAAAAACTTTCTGATGTCCATTTTCTGTCCCAAAAGCATTCTAAAAGAATTAATTGGATGTTAGAGATATTAGAAAGAAATAAATCTAAAAGAATTATTTCAATGTTAGAGTGCTCTATAAATGCATTAGAGATATTATAAATATTTGTAGATTAGTCTTCTAATTTTTATATTTTTTCCTTATAGTATTAGAGAATTTATCAATCACATCAATCGTAAGGGCTGCTACTCGAGATGTAAAACTTTTTTAATTATCCACATAACCTGGCAAATTGCTTTCGTTCGACATTCCCCGTATCTCTCAAATTTGGAGGAAACATGATGAAGTTTGAATTCCTAATTTTCTTTTTAATTATTTCGTATTTTCTACATTTAAGAATGTGTTTTGGCATTATTGGCCCTAAGGAATAGTGTCCACGAAAGAGCATCCCGCATCCACGAAAGAGGGTTTATTCGCATCGATCAACTGAGTAAGAATCACTTAATTTTTTTACATACTCTTGCTTTAGGCATTACACAGGAAGAAGAGATGCCTCGTGGAGAACTTTTAAAGTAAACTTGCTCAGATCCACGTTACATATGGTGAAACCACGAAAACGCCCATACAGCCAACCCGTTTACGGGGACTCCAAACCAGTGGCGGCTCTTAATAAGCGCTGTGGAACTGCAGCACCCCCTGCTTCCACTTATTATTATTTTTAATATTTAATATAATGAGCCCTTTTTTCTTTATACTTCTATAATATATAATTCTTAAACTTAATGTCAGTAGCCATCTTCCAGTTTATGAAAAAGGTACGAAAGTTTTTGTATGGAACTGCGCTTCACAAGGCTGTTCTGCGCAAGCGCGCACAGAAAGCAGCACTCGAGCCAGGGAGTGCCGAAATTCTGGAAACGTGATTATTTCTTACTCCGCGAGTGTGGTATTTGGCTGTTCTGCGCATGCGCTCTTAGGAAGCAGCGTACGAGGCTGAGAGGGAGAGAGCACTGTCGCTTTTTCAGTGCCGAATCTGGAGTATAGTTGGGAGCTGGTTCTTTTTTTTTTACTCCGCGTGTGCTGTGTTTAAAAATCATACACCATATTCTTGGTTAGATTATTTTTCAGCTATTCTATTTGATTCAGTTTTTTTCGGTTCTTTTAGTTTACAGAAAACTTTAACCATGTCCTTGCATCCTCAAGTAATAAATTCTGTGACTTAAGTGAACTTCATGAGCTTTCGTTTTCATGCGCTTGCAATGCTTTCAATATAGAAAAATTTCCTCAGTTGTCATCCAGAGATCAAGGAGAGAATTATTGATCTCTTCGCGCAAATTAAAACAAGAAGAAAAGTAATTAAAATGTTTAATTTTTCTTTTGTAAAATTTCATGGAAGTTTCAAAATAAATTTTCTTTTTATACATGTTTGTTTCCCTTTACACAGGTTTAAAACAAAGGTTAAATTTTTTTGGAACACCACCCCCACTAATTTTAGCTACGAGCCGCCACTGCTCCAAACCCAGAACAAACTAGTAGTTTTCAGCTTCTTTTACCGCTCGTCTGCTAGTTGGAGCTTCAGAGTACTCGCAAACAGAAAATATCACTGGAGTGAATTCTCCAGCTTACCTAACAACATTGAACAACACGACCTAACAACATTGAACTGATTGAACAAGTGTGTGGTACTCAAGCAGCTGAAATGCAATGTGCCAAACGCCTGCCCATCTCTTCGGGATCTGAAAGTTTTCAGTTGAGTGTTAAGCAGTTCCACAATACTTTATCAACAGCTTAATATAATTTATGAAATCAAGATTTTAGGATTGTATTTCTGTCAGAGGTGACCATATAATATATTCAAAAAAGATTTTTCAAAAAGAGAAAATAATTTTCCTCTCACTTCTAAATTACTATGCATTTGACTTCAAATTGGATACTTGAGATTATCAACTGGTAAACATGAAAGTTTAGGTTAAGTAATGCTTTTTCAATTAGTAACAGTTAAGTTTTATTTTTCTCGATAACCTTAAATTTATGAACACTGTAAATACCACTATAGTTCGACCGTCTCAAACGCAACCTTGGCTGGCATTATGCCAAAATACTTATACTCGTCCAAAAGGGGCGTTGTTACTTGCTACGACATGAAAGGTCACGTGAAGACCTCCGAAAAGAGAGAATTCATATGCTCGACGGAAAGAAAGACTCCATCCTTTCATCCTATTTCGAGAATAATTCGGTCCGAATGGCGCATGCGTGTTTGCGCTCATGGTCGCGGATGAGACGATCGAACTATATCAAACGTTTTGAAAATAACGCATTAGGTTTCAATTAGAATGGGGATAAAGTATAATTGGTTCTATTTGGGAGCCAACGAATTTAAGAAGATTAAAAGCTTATATAATAATAACCAAAAATCATAAAATGTATTATTTCAAACAGGCGAAATTAATTTAATTAAATATGATATATAATTAAATATGATATAAACAGACGAATTAATCTGTTTATTAAATGTACGCTTCATTTTCTAAAAATAATTAATTAAGTTTGTATGTGCTATGTGTGTAAGGCTGAAGTATTAAAGGGACGTATTGAGCATCAATCGCTTGCAGAGTTCTGCCATTTTCGTAATGTTCGTTCACTAAAAAGACAAAGAGGATGCGTGAAGTTTTAAGGAATATCGCAGCTGTAATAAATTGTTATTATGATTCTGCAATCCTTTAAAGATGACGCTTTGAATCCTTAAAAGTTGACGCTTTAAAGTATTCGAGGTTGTACTAATAAGAATACAAGCTTTGAATAAATGATTTAAGTGTAAGA